>VTPC01001346.1:40890-53579 GCA_011009095.1 Ignelater luminosus
ATGATGTAGAATTCTGATCTGAAGT
Organism: Ignelater luminosus; assembly: GCA_011009095.1. NCBI lineage: Eukaryota > Metazoa > Arthropoda > Insecta > Coleoptera > Elateridae > Ignelater > Ignelater luminosus. The sequence continues at coordinate 40,916 of VTPC01001346.1, forward strand.
CAAAATTTCGAAATTTAAAAAAAATGCGGACAAACAGACAGACAGACTTCGCAAATTCAGTAACGAATCCTATCTCAGTTCGTTGAAAATTATAATACTTATGGTATACACAACTAATATTAGTCTATGTTGGAATTTTCACTATCTGATTCACTGTCATTCAAATCAAGAATACCGAACTCAGAAGCTGATGCTAATGAATCAGTATGCACTGTGTATTCCTGAATATCAGCAAAATCGTGATTTGGTTTAGAGGTACTCTTTCTGTAGCTTGATATTAAAGGATCGGAAGTAAGCAATAGGAAATTCATTAGATCTGCGTTTGTATCTTCCCTGCTACATTTACAAATTTGATTTAGGCGACATTTTGTGATCTCTTTATGCCTTGCCTCTAACGCTTTTTCAGAATGTAGGCCAATGGGTAGGGTTAAAACAATCTATCACATCACAACCGTGTATTAAAACCTTGTGCAAACCGTTCGGCATGTAATACCAGTTATATAGAGATAAATGTGTCTTTTAATAATTTTCTAAAGCTATTTAAATTTATTGTTTTTACCACAAGAAAACATTCTTAAAATTACATAAAATTTATCTATTAAATTTTTATTTACATTCGTAATTTGAGAACTGATTACTGAGTTGCTGAAAAACCTTCTAGCAGTATTTCCATTGTTTGTGGATTCATACTCAGGTTTTGGCTATGGGTTAATCCACAGTTGCTTGTTATTTCTATCATCCATAAGTTTGAGCGGTACTAAAGTAACGAAAAATAAAAATTCGTTGGTACAAGATACACTTTCGGTAAATTTCTGTTTATAAAGACTGTGTCCCAAATTACCTTTGAATCCCTACTTACAAACAAGTTTTAAACTAGCAAAATCGTCAACTTCTATCAGTTTTAGAATACTATTAATGATAATGTTTAATAAGTCTGCAAATATTTCACTGACAGATATACTTGAAAGTAAGAACGACTTTCTCATCAGCCTAATTGCTTTAGTACTTAGAAAACAGTTTTGATGTAAAACATTGACGAAACTACACAAAATGTTTCTTTCTGAAAGATCCAAATCTAAAAACAAGACTATAACTTCCTAATGTAATAACTTAGGATGTAACGGACCTGAAGCATTTTAGGTTCTTTGCGATAATTGTGCGGCAAACATCAGTTCGTCTAAAGTTCTAGTAGAAACCAAATCTTTTACTCGACGTTTCTTTGTTTTTATTGGTACATTTTCAAAATCCACTTGTGGTCTTCCACGACTAGGCCCTGGCATGGTTTCGTCAGCTACTCGTGGTACTGATGTATTGATTTACAAAAATAATGTCAGATAATTGTATTTCTTTATTTAACCACTGATGACGCTGAAGAAAAAAGTGTCAATTTCTCGCACACTCCACTTTTTGCCAACTCCTAAGCAATACTTTTCACATATCTTACTAAGTTCCTTACTAACAGCTTTAGAATAATCATTTATATTTAGAAATCTTTGAATCTTTGCCACAATCTTCAATAACTCTTTGGATTTGTCGCTAGAAATTCATTCTTCAAACAAGTCCAAATTTTTAACACTACGACTACTTTCTAAAAAAATAAAAATTAAGTAGGCTAGCAGTTATTAGCAGAAAAAAAAGTATAAAATATTAAAGAAGAATATTTAATTTAGCCAAAACAATCAAATTTACATGATATTTTGCGTCAAACTCGTTAAAAGTAAATTTAAAGTTCACAAAAAGAAAAATGTATAGGTATGTATATCCCTTTATTTTAAAATCATTTTCTAAAAAACCTAAAGGTGATTGCAAAAATAATATACTAAAATAAAAAGTACATACATTGCTGTAAATCGGCCATAGTAATAATTTTTTCAAAAGTGCATAAGTATCACACAACAACTGTATAGCTATCACTGAAAAAGCAATGGAATAAATTATGCATTTTGTATTTGTTTATCTACCAGACTTCTTATCAATTATAAGAAAACCTGCTGGTTTTATTAGAAAAATGATTACTGATTTTAAAAATTTAGGTATTTGTATTGAATTTTTGGCTATTAATAAATTTGATATCACATTTGAATTTTTTGATTTTTGTCGTCGCAGAAAAAACTAGAGATAATGATATCATTAATAATGTTAAAAAAATATTTATAAAAGCGCCACTGAGGGTGTAACGTTTCAAGGAAATGTTGGCTGTCAGGCATCACATGATGGGAAATGTGGTTAGATGCGGCACTGTATTATGCTGACAATTTCAGTTACATTAAACAGCTAATTTTGGATTTTGATATAACTCAACTGTTATTAAAGAGTCAAAAGTTATATTTAAAAAACCCGAACTCCCGCATCAGCTAGCATTTATGTATTAAAGCTGATTACGAGGTAAGTACAACACTTACAAACCTGCAAAATCCAGTAGTGCCACTAATGTGATTTCCGTTGAAACAATAGAGGCAGGCATTTGAAGAAAGGTGATTTGGGTAAAAATATTACACAGAAGCTGAATGATGTTTTAAATAAAATTGAGAGATTCAAGACCCTTACAAATGTTGTAAGATATTAAAGGGAGATTTTAAAGATGATGTCGATACAGTTTCTTTAGATCCAGAATTTATTAGTAATCTAAAAAATGTGCCAATTATATCGGTTGATATTGACAGAAGCCTTTCTCTTTATAAACATGCACTTTTCGAAAAAAAAGCAATCTTTCCGTGTTAATAAATTAGAAAAGCATCTAGTAATTGACTTATATCATTGTACAAAAGACAAACAACCAATCTTTTCGTAAAAATTATCCTAATTATGCATGCATTGATATTTTGTAATTTGTATTTTATTTCAACATTAAATATCTAATTGTATTTTCCAATTATTCTTATGTATCTTTTGTATCTTTTTTACTGTACTTTTGTTTGAAGATTTTGTAAGATAAATAAATTACCAACCCTAAATAAAAGTTTTTCATTTATATTTGCATTTAACATTTTGCATACTTAGTTGCATATTCTGAACAATTTAGTGCATATTTTTAAAAACCCTGCCCATATTTTATTAATTTTCCGTGTATATACATGTGCATATTTTAGTATTTTACAATGAACATAAATCCGTGCATTGATCGATAACATAGATGATGTGAAGAAGTGGAGTAAGACGAGAATGCTGTGCAGAAGACCATTAAATTTTACAGACATTAGCCGGTTGGGAATAGACAAGGTTTAATCCATCTTATGTTAGTATATCCGAGGGAATCCCCATTGTTTCGAGATTGCGTACCAAGATATTATGATCAGTTTTTTCAAAGGTCTGTCTAAAATCGTATGTAACGTTATTATTTTAGAAGACTGTGAAAAACATTTGATTTGTTTATGTTTTGACATTTGTCATAATTGCGCAGTTTTGTGAAAGTTGTGGAAATATTGCGTTTCCTTGATAAACATTATAAACAATATTTTTGACTAAAATTTGGTTTTGTTCTATTTTTTTTTGTTGCTTTATGTGTAATTAAAAAACTTTTGTAAAACTATGCCTCGAAATAACCACAGCAAAGAATTGGTTACCGTAAAAGTGGGAACTTTATGGTAAGCAGATTACAGGCAGAAGAATATTGCAAGAATTGTTTAATTACATCAATATACGGTTTCTCGGATTATAAAACGGTACCAAGTGTTAGGGTTTGAAATACTTTATCTTTATTAATACTTTAATGTAATCATAATACCTACCGTTGTTCTTGGTGGTATGTGAGACACTATGTAGAAAAGAATGACTTGAAGAAAATGACATGTAAGATGGCGATAATTTTTGTTATTAAATTAAGTTAAATAAAACAAAATCCAAGAAGCTTTTTATTTCTTCAACCCAAAATATTAAAAGGTTATGGGCCCAGAGCAAGTCTACTGCGATATAAATTAAAACGTACTGTAATTGTTGGAGTTTTTCATTGAACTTAAATTGTAGAAGATGAATACAACATCGACACCTTCAAGTTTCTTACCTGTCGATAAACTGATTGGTAGAGATACCTACGATGATTGGAAATTCGGTATGAAAGCGTATTTGCAGCTGGATGATCTCTGGAGTGATGTGGAAACTGGGGACAAAGTGGACCCTGTAAAAGATAGAAAAGCTCTGTCGAAGATCATTCTCTCCATCGACAAGTTGAATTACTTTCATATTAAAAACGCCAAAACAGCAAACGAGGCATGGAGTTCCTTGGAAAAAGCATTTGAAGATTCTGGACTAACAAGAAAGGTGGGCCTGCTGCGAACGTTGGTAACAACAAGACTGGATAATTGTAAGAATGTAGAGAATTATTGTGACACAATTATATCTACGTCTCATAAGCTAAATGAGATGGGTTTTTCTGTAAATGAAGAGTGGGTGGGAACTTTACTGCTTGCTGGATTGCCCGATGAATATAAACCAATGATTATGATTCTTGAAAGTTCTGGAGTTAAAATAACAGGGGACAGTATAAAAGTTAAATTATTACAAGATATTAAATCATCATCAGCAACGGGTAAATCAAGCAATGAAGACTCAGCCCCATATTCAAAATCAAATGTTAAAGTATTTAATAAGAAAGTACCTCGTTGTTATAACTGTAATGGTTTAGGTCATTACCAATCAAATTGTAAAAATAAGAAAAATAAGGCAAATGATAATAAGTCTAGGGTTAATAGCAGGGCCTTTTTAGCATGTTCATTTAGTAAAAAACTTAATGACAATGCATGGTAGCTTGATTCTTGTGCTTCTACTCATTTAACAAAAAACAAGGAAAATTTAGTTAATGATCTATCAGAGAAAAATGTTACTATAAAAACAGCTAACAATAGTAGTATAAATACAGAAGCAGTAGGTAACGTTTTATTAAAACTTAATGTAAATGGCAAATCAGAAGATATCGAAGCCAAAGATGCGTTATATGCACCTAATGCTGCTCTTAATTTGTTATCTGTAAATAAGATAACTCAAAATGGGTATATAGTATCTTTTAACAAATCGGATGCTAAAATAGTGGACACAAATAACAAGATTGTGGCCGCAGGCAAACCAGACAATGGAATTTATAAATTAAATACCTTTGATTGTATAAAACAAAATATGGTTTGCTCAGTTAAGGATAATGGATTATTGTGGCACCGCAGATTAGGTCACATGAATAGAAAAAATATGAAATTAGTTTCAAGAATGGCAAATGGAATAGATTTGGTTCAAATTTCAGATGATCCAGGTATCATATGCATGGAGGGTAAACAAACAAGGCTACCTTTTAAATCTAGTGAAAATAGAGCAAAAAATGTCTTAGATCTTGTGCACACAGACTTGTGCGGTTCGATGGAAGAACTGTCCATTGGTGGAAGTCGCTATCTTTTTAGTTTAATTGATGATCATTCAAGGAAGATATTTGTTTATTTTATTTCAAACAAATCACAAGTTCTGGAAGTTTTTATGCAGTTTAAGAAAATGGTTGAAGTTCAGACTGGTAGAAACATTAAAGTTTTAAGATCTGATAATGGAACTGAATATGTAAATAGAGCATTTAAATGTTTCCTAAATAAATCTGGGATTCAACATCAAACAACTGTAAGGTATACTCCTGAGCAAAATGGCGTATGTGAACGCGCTAACAGGACAATAGTAGAGAAAGCTCGCTGTTTACCTTTCGATGCTGGCCTAGATAAGAAATATTGGGCAGAAGTCGTAAATACAGCGGTTTATCTCTTAAATAGATCACCAACTTCAACTTTAAAAATGAAAACACCTTTTGAAGTTTAGAATGGTCGCAAACCAAATTTATCTCACCTTAAGGTTTTTGAAAGTGATGTAATGGTCCAAATACCTAAGCAGAGAAGAAAGAAATGGGATCCAAAATCTAGAAAGCTTTTGTTTATAGGCTATAGTGATAATATAAAAGGTTATAAATGTATTGATCCAGAAACAAAAGAAATAATCTTTAGTGGAGATGCAATTTTTCTAGAGAATAATAAAAGCCATATGAAAGAAAATGATAACACAAATTATTCAGATGGTAAAACATATACTTGGTTTCAAATCGATGAGTTAGTCGAGCAAGACTAGTCAGATAAGCATGTTGTAGAAGATGTAACTAGTGAGGAGGAGCAAGAGCTAACAGAAATTGAAACTGTTGAAGATCAAGAAATACAGCAGCATACAGAAGAAAAAGAAGAAAATGTTAGGACAAAGAGAGGAAGACAAATCTAACTTCCTAAACGTTTAGAAGATTATGAAGTTTATTCTGTTTATTCTCACAGTGAAGAAAATGATCCTAAAACTTTTGAAGAAGCACTTCATGACAAATTATGGCAAACAGCAATTACAAATGAGCTGAATTCATTAATTTCATTAAATACGTGGACTGTAACTGATTCGCCTGAAAACGAGAAAGTCATAGATCTTAAATGTCTGTTCCGTATCAAATCAGATGGTACAAAGAAAGCACAATTGGTAGCTCGGGGCTTTCAGCAAAAAGAAGAAGGTTTCTTTCACACAATCTATGCACCAGTAGCTCGATTGTCAACTATAAGAGTATTTTTATCTCATGCCACTTTAAATAATATGAAGGTAACCCAATTAGACATACCTTCTGCATTTTTACATGGAGAAATAGATTCAGATGTATATGTAAAGTGTCCTAAAAAACTTACGAGTGCGAACAATAAAGTCTTGAAGCTTAATAAAGCTTTGTATGGGTTACGTAAAAGTCCAAACAATTGGAATAACAAACTAAATGAATTTCTGATTAGCATTGGTTTTACAAGATCCCAGTATGATTTCTGTTTGTATTACAAAAATTCAGTTAAAATAGTAGTTTTTGTAGATGATCTTTTGATCACAGGAAGTGATAATGAGATAACTCAGGTGGTTCTTAAATTAAAAGAAGAATTTAAAGCCAGAGACATGGGTGAGGCTAAGGGTTTCCTCGGCATGGAATTACTAGAACTGAGACGACAATGACTATTATTCAAAAGGAATACATTAAAAAGATTCTCAAAGAGTTTAATATGTCAGAAGGAAAGGGGGCAAAGACTCCAATGGAGATAGGTTTTCAATATGACGTCAACCAAGAAGTCATAGATGTACCTTACAGAAAACTAATAGGTTCATTAATGTACTTAGCTTGTACTAGCCGACCAGACATCGTGTACTCAGTGTCTTATTTGAGTCGTTATTTGGATAAACCCACACAACAAGTTTGGACAGCTGGAAAGCGTATTCTTAGATATCTCAGAGCAACTTCCGACATAGGATTAAAGTTCTCTCAGGGAGAAAGCAAGTTAAATAGTTTCTGAGATGCCGATTGGGCCGGTGATAGAAATGATAGGAAAAGTGTTAGTGGTGGAATTTTCTTCTATGGTGGAAATCCAGTTAGCTGGTACTCCAAGAAGCAAACATGTGTAGCTATGTCGACTGCAGAAGTAGAATATATAGCAGGAGCCACAGCCTCACAAGAGATGGTTAATCTAAGAGGTATCCTTATTGAACTTGCAAACTTGCAGGAGCAACCTACACTAATCTAAGTGCTATATCGATAGCAGAAAATTATGAAAACTCGAAGAGAGGCAAACATATAGACATAAAACAACATTTCATTAAAGACTTGGTTGAAAAGAAAATTATCTTAATCAGTTATGTTTGTTCTAATGATAATCTTGCCGATATAATGACAAAGTCATTAAGTTTTGACAAATTTTCTGTTCTTAGAAATAAGATTTGTATTGTTTAGTTTAATAACTTTTGAGCTTTTGTATTGAATGTTATCTTTGTGATATAAACTATTTCAAGGAGGAGTGTTAGGGTTTAAAATACTTTATCTTTATTAATACTTTAATGTAATCATAATACCTACAGTTGTTCTTGGTGGTATGTGAGACACTATGTAGAAAAGAATCACTTGAAGAAAATGACATGTAAGATGGCGATAATTTTTGTTAATAAATTAAGTTAAATAAAACAAAATCCAAGAAGCTTTTTATTTCTTGAACCCAAAATATTAAGACCAAGAAACTGGGAATTATAAAAGAAGGGCAGGGCAAGGACGAAGGACGTTGCACCTGTTGATTAAGAATTTGATAAAATAAAAAAGGCGGTGACGAGTGTAAAACACTTTAGTTTAATATTCCAGTTTTACTGTTAGATAGTCGAAAGAATAAATAGTTTTACATTCCTTTTCAATAAAATATTTTTTACAAATTAAACAATCTAATGCAGTCCTAACAATAATCTCAACTTGTGAAATTCCTGCTTAGCTAAGCTCTTAGTTAAAATATCTGCAATTTGTTCATTTTTTGGACAGTAAACAATGTTAACAATACCTTGGCTAACTTTATCTCTAATGAAATGATATGTAATATCAATGTGTTTGGATCGTTTAAAATCACCAGGGTTTTGAGAAAGAAACATACACCCATGATTGTCTTCATAAACAACAAATGCTTCATTCACTTCAAAAACACACATTTCTTCCAACAAGTTTTTCAACCAACGCCTTCAGCTACACAACCTGCAAGGGCAATATATTCTGCTTGAGTTGATGAAAGTGCGACAACACTTTGCTTGCGAAAAGTCCATGATATGGTACAGTCAAATACCTGAAATAAATAACCACTCACTGATTTACGTTCAATTACATCATTGGCCCAGTCCGAGTCTACATATCTGCATCACATTGTTCATTTGATTTAAATATACACTAACTTAAGATCAAAAGTACCACTGAGTTTACGTTGCATTGGCGTACTTATTGGGTTACATTCATACATTTCATATTTCTTTAAAATATTTTCTAGATAATTCTTCTAATCAATAGTCAATATTCTTTGTTCCAAGTTTCTTTCTACCTTCAAACCTAAAAACACTTTTAATTCTCCTATATCTTGCATTTCAAATTGATTCATTAATTTAGATTTTACTTCTTGAATTTCTTGTAGGTTCTTATTTTCTAAAATTAAATCATCCACGTAAAGTAATAAATACATTAATGAAGTGTTACCTTTCTTCACATATAAACAATAATTAGTTTTACATTGTTTAAAGTCCATACTCCTAATAAATTCAATAAATGTTGGTTCCATTCTCTAGGACTTTGTTTCAAGCCATACAGACTTTTATTCAACTTACAGACCAAATTTCCAGCTTGTACAAAACCTTTTGGTTGTTTCATGTAAATTGTTTCTCTTAAAATTCCATTTAAAAAATGCTGTTTTTACATCCATCTGATGTAAATATAATCTTAGATGATTTGCTACAGCTAATAAAGTTCGAATTGTTGTTAGGCATGCCACTGGTGCATAAATTTCTTCAAAATCAATACCTTTTTTTTTGCTGAAAACCTTTTGCTACCACTCTGGCCTTATAATGAGTATCACCATTATCATCTACTTTAATCTTATAAACCCATTTACAGTCAATCGCCTTTTTACATTCTTCTAAAGGAACTAGGTTCCATGTTCTATTTTCGACTAATGCTTGCATCTTATTTTCCATGGCTTGTTTCTTTTGAGTTGTTTAGAGATGTGTGACGATGTCTTCAAATTTTTCTGGTTCCTGGTTCATTGCTAAACATGACATATTATAATCATTAAACCAAGTAGGTCTTGTTCGTTCTCGTGTATTTCTGGCAGATTCAACCTTTCCTAATTCTTCATCAGTTTGAACTTCCACTTCCCTTTCTTCTTCAACACTTTCATCTATGTGAATACTATCATTAAACATAAATTTGTTTTCCACAAATATTACATCTTTTCCATTAATTATTATACCTGTTTGTGGGTTCCAGAGTCGATAACCATTTACAGCATACCCTACCATAACCAGTTTCTGACATCTTGAATTAAATTTTCCTCTCTTCATTCCAGGAGTATGCAGATAAGCAATACAACCAAAGACACTTAACTTTGAAACATCGAGTTTCGTTCCATACCAGAGCTCTGCAGGCGTTTAGTCTGAAGTGCTGTCGTTGGGGATTTGTTTATTATGTATACAGCTGCACAAACTGCTTCACTCCACAAGTGTTTAAATACATGACTTCCTAAAACCATAGTTCTGGCTTTATCCAAAATGGTTCTATTCATTCGCTCTGAGACACCATTTTGTTCAGGTGTGTATGGAATAGTATATTCAATATTAATTCCCCTTTTCCTACAAAATTCTTTAAATTCATTAGACAAATATTCTCCACCATTATCACAGCTGATTCGTACTATACCTTTTTTAAAGCGATTACTAACTTTGGCTTCATAATCTTGAAATTTCTCAAACATATGACACTTCCGTTCAAATATATAAGTTTCATTGAAATGAGTATAATCATCTGTAAAGGTAACAAAATACTTTTTACCATTCCAAGCTTCGGGTGTGATAGGACCACATATATCTGTATGTATTAATTCAAGTGGTTCATTTGCGCGAACTCTAGTATCTTTATGTGGTAACTTTGTCATCTTACCATAAATACATGTTTCACATTTTTCAGTATTCTTAATATTCAGCATTTCAATACCATTTACCATACCCAAATTGATTATTTTCTGTAATGATTCATATCCAATACGCCCATATCGTTTATGCCATAAATCTTCTTTTTCATGCAATGAAAGATTTGCATTTGCAGTTTTCGTATCTAAATAAACTTTCAGTTGATATAAACCACGTTGTCTTTTGGCAACTCCTACAATTCCACTTTGATTGTATATTACAGCTTTACTATTTTTAAAGACAGTTTTCAAACCTGACGTTTTTAAACGTGTAATATATATAAGGTTATGTTGCAATTTGGGTACAAATAAAACATTTTTGATTAGATATTCTACCATTTTACCATTAACGACCAAATATTCTCTCACATTTCCAGCTTTACGGGCTGTGATAGCTTCACCACATTTTGCTACTGATATTTTTATTTCCTGCTGCAATTCCCATGTTTCGGCAAAATAACTTTCACTATTTGTCATATGGTCTGTGGCTCCCGAATCTAAAAACCAATTTAAAGTAGTTACACAATTTCCATTACCAAGATTTGCTTTAAAACCAATACCATTTCTACTCTTTCCACTTATAGTGTTATTTGCATCTCGTTTTTCACCATTACAAGATTCTGCTACAAAAACAATGATATCTTTACAATTTCCACTTACAGTATTATTTGCATTTCTTTTTCCACTGTCAGTGTGTTCTTTTCTTCTACATTCTGCCCTTTTATGTCCTTCTTGACCGCAATTATGGCACTTAAAACGAAAATATCTCCCATTATTTACAGTTTTATTCGCCATTTGTGTGTAACGTTTCTGACCTGACGTATTCCACTTTTTCTTATTATAATTTGATTTTCCAGCAAATGCTGTAGAATTTTCTTGTACCGTGTTATTTTTGGATTTCTGTTTAAATTCTTCGTCCAGTAATTTCCTTTTAACAAATTTAAGGTTAGGTCACTTCCTCCAATAGTTTCTATCGCCGTGATTACCATTTCGTAACTTTTTGGTAAGGTTAATAATAAATGACAAATTATGTCGTTTTCTTCCAAGGTAGCTCCACTAGCTTTAAGGCTTCGAACAATCGAATCAAAGATTAAAAAATGTGAATTCAATGTTCCTCTTTCCTCCAATTACAACTGCAACAATTGCTTTCGGAGTAATAATTGATTTCTAATGCCTTTCCGCTCAAAAGTATTTTGAAGAGCAGTCCACATTCCTTTTGCCGTGTGCTTGTCTTTAATATACTCCAAATGACTGTCAGCTACAGACTGAGTAATTATTGATTTGCATTTACGGTCCTTTTTTTAAAAAGTCTTGGATTTGCTTGGTCTTAACTGCTTTTGTAGCGACGTCATCACTGTCAATTATATTATAAAAGCTATCCATTCCATCTAAACATTCTAAAAAATTCTTCTCTTCCAGTAAAACCCTCAATCTAAATTTCCAGTTGTCAAAATTATTACCGTCAAATGAAGGTATATAATATCTTTTCTCGCCATCAGCCATTCTGATTTATTATTTCGATTTCTGATTCCTCTTTTTTAATAATTCAAACAAGAAACCTTTATAGAGAAGAAATTTCCGTTTGTACGTATGTGTAACAATTCCAGGCTCTCACTACTGTTGCTTATACGTTCTATTTCTAGTTGTTTCTGGGCCCCATAACGTTATATAATAAAAAGGCGGTGACGAGTGTAAAACACTTTATTTTAATATTCCAGTTTTACTGTTAGATAATCAAAAGAATAAATAGTTTTACATAAACTTTAATGTAACTTCATTTTGTATATAAACAAACATAAACAACTACTAGTTGCCAAGGTTGCATACCTGCCAACTATTCATTCATTCATTTATTCATTTATGCTAGTATACAGAGTATTTGCACAAGTCAATAATACAATAAAGTTTAATACAGTATAGTCACTAATACTTAATACAATAAATAAATACAATAAAATACATCATGCAAATTATAAATTTTTAAAAAAGCAAACAGAGTAAATTTTTTTTTCTTATATATCACAGATCTCTCTTGATATGATAATAAAGCTGTATTTATTTTTCATGTCTATGCTACAGGAATTCAATTCATGATCCATAAATTCCTGAATTGAGTAAAAGGCTTCACTTATCAGATATCTTTTAATCTTATTTCTAAACGA
>VTPC01001346.1:67527-110699 GCA_011009095.1 Ignelater luminosus
GCCAGTTTAAATTTGACTTACCCGAGACTGTGTGACTGCAGTATTGCAACTAATGATTCTGGGAATTTGATATTGGAAATCAACGAAAGACACGTCTACTGGAGTCTAGGTGTCGAGACCACAAAAATATTAATTCTTTAAAATAACATTATAACAAACATTCGTTGAATGAAACAATTTAAATATTGCGCGTCAAGAAAACAAATATCCGAACGAAATTGAAAAACAGGGGCGGATTTAGTGCGAATTTTAAAATAACATTACAAAATCTCGTTTAAAACAACAAAAAATTTAAATATTTTTCCTTTCGATTTTAGTTACTAAAATATTGACATTACTTTTTTGAATAGGTATCTGGAAAGAAATAAACTACATAATATTTTGAAATATTTTTAATAATGCATAAAACATATAATAATTTATTAATTGTTATACAATACAGCACAATACGCTAAGAAAACTACTAACTAGAAACACCAAAAAAATTACCTTAAAAACTATTTACTTGTTACAATAAATAATCATGTGCTTTTCTTTATTTTCCATTAGAAAACTTTGACGATTGTATTGTAATAGAGTTTTGTACGTGGAAAACATTCTTTTACAATCGCAAGATGTTACAGGACAATATTTAAATAAATGTGATTTTTGCATTGCTACCATTTTGTTCAATGTCTGAATTGGAAATGTCTCCATTTAAAATATTTTTTATGGATTTAAGTGTCGACAATCCTGAATTTTTCTTAAGTAAATCATTCAATTTTATTGATATTTTTCTACATGTATCGGCTTTTATTTTTGGCTATATTTTTTGAAAATCTTGAAGTATATCTAAAGATTTTGTCAGAAGTAGGTTTTGTGTTTCAAATTTTTTAATTATGGTGGGAATGTTGGAAAAGTGAGACTTTATATCCGACAAGTGAGAAATTTATTCACGGCTTTTCAAAACGCTGTGACAATCTGCTACAGGTATAGCAGAACTTGGATCGAAACTATTAACAATATTTTTGAATTCTGTGTAATGTTCACAGTAATACAGAGCAGCTTCAATCCAGGTTCCCCATCTAGTTGAAATTGGTTGCGGAGGCATAGAAACATCTTTAAGATGATCATGGTCATGGTAAATTTGGACCCTAGTTGGAGTCAAAAAGACTTTTTTTCTAGCGTTAATTAAGGAACTTACAAGAGGAAATTCAGTTCTAAGAGCTTCAGCAACGCGATTTAAGGCATGAGCTAAGCAAGTTGTGTGAACCAAATTAGGATAAAAAATTTATTAAGTTCTGTGCTGCTTTGTTCATATATGCCGCATTATCGGTCACCATGTACAAAACTTTATCTGTTGGAACTTGTCGTGGTACATACAATGCAAGTGTCTTATTAACAAATCTAGAAACCGTTAGGTGATTGGTTTTTCTAATTGTTTGACGGCGACCAATTTACTGTTGGAAGGGTTACCATTCAAAACACCAACGACAAAGTTTGCAATATACCTTCCTTTGACGTCGGTAGTTTCATTGATGCTAAACCAGATGTAGTGGTCTGAAATCGAATCCCTTATTTTTTGAAGACTCTCTTCGTATAACGTAGGGATGTGCGATCTAGACGCTGCTCGTCGGGAAACCACAGCTTCTTTTGTGTACTTTTCCAAGAACATCTTAAATTCTGGAGCGTCGAGGTTGTTCAACGGAATGTTGCAGAACACCATCATTTTACATAAATCCTTATTGAAATTGTTGAATCCTTTGTTCTTATCAACATAATTACCAAGTAATTCTTGTATAAGACCATTTTCAACGTTGGTTTTCCGTTGATGTGGGTCAGTGAGTATGTGCTAATCCAATTGAAACTTTTTGGTAACGGCGATCTAACAGTGAAATATAAAATATAAGTAAAAAATTATTATAATTATTTGATATGTTAACAGTAGTTCATCACGAAACATAAGAAAACATAAATAAAAACCATCTGAAGGTATTACATTTTCTTTGATGAGAATTAATACAGAAAAGAATTATTATTTATTATTAATTATTCGAAAAATTCCTGCTTGAAGAATACCAAAAAATCTGTAAAAGATACTGAAAAAATAAAATCATCCATTAACTAAGAACGTGTATGTTAACTGAGCCACATTATTGTAAAACTAAATTTAAACTTTCCAATTTTTAGTAGCTGACGGCTAATAGAATTACAACTAAAAATTCTGAACCGCAGTATAAATACCTGTTTTTCACATACACAACAGAACACGACAGTTCCATCAGATTTAATAGACTTGTATGTTTTTAACCACTTTCTAATGAGCTCCGACTGAGAACCACCGACTTTCGCCATTGTTAAAGATATGCTCAAGACAACCGCACTGTTAGCTAACCTGAGTAATACTAAAGTTTTGGCTGTTTAAACTGTTTCGAACAAGGGCAAGAACACATTTGGTTTTCCAAGAAATGAGATAATTAGCCCTGTCTTGAAATGCTTAAATGAAGGGATTAAGAGAAGTTCTTAGACAAATACTTTTTTGTGCATTATTCTAGGGATTAAGTAGTGGAGGCTAAAGACACTAAGTTGAATTAAGTCGAATTAATAAAGAAAATTTAAGTTATAGAAATTTCGAGTTATAGAAATACAAAAAAAAAGATAAAGTAGAAATGTTCCATACATTTATCGTCACGGTAATCTAGAAAAAGAATATAGAAATTAATTAACTTCATATATATTATTTGTATACAAATACATACAATAAAAGACAAATACAGAACTAGAACACAAAACTATTTCTTAAAATAATTGAAATTTTTTATTTTTTTGATTAAAAAAATGATCGTCAACAAAGTTATTAACGCACGATACACTCCTTCGGTGACAATTTCTTTATAACACAAATAGTCATTTCATTACACTTACTTGCCATTTTTATTTTTTGGCAAATTGTTAATAAGGTATACAAGTTAAAGCTTCAAGGGAAGATCCCAAAATACCCTCAGTTTTGTTCGTTTTTGCCGTTAAAGGAATTCCTTGAAGTACGGTTAATCTTATTCACAATACTTGTTGTGTTTGCACGTAAATCCATTTCAAATAATCTCAAAACACAATACAGACGCCAATCAACCCCATCGGTCATTAATTAATGTGTTCCTAGTGTGCAGGTAAATCCAGTTTTTGTGCATTGTACAAAATATTTTAACAGAAGTTTCTTAAACTTTCTTTTTCGTTTTCATCTTTTGGTATGTATTTAGGATAGATAATGAATAGAAAAATAGAGAAAAGTTCGAGGTACGGAAATTCATTAATGTTCAACCTTAAGAATTTTACCTCCAATTACGGAAAAATTCGACATAGAGGAATGAGAGATATAGGAATTTGACTGTACTAAGAAATTTGGCATAAGTTGTTTGAAAACAGCACTTTCTGTTTCAAGTAAAATTACAAAAAGCAAAATGTTCACTCAAACATGCATTTTTATGCCCTGAAAGCTTAATCTATGTACTTTTATATGCTATATGCTATAAACCTTCAATATATGCAAAATATGCAAAATAAAATGCAGTTTATATTAAAGTAAACAATGAGAAACGTGCAGATATCAAAAAATTAAATGATTACGCCCAATAGGAAAAAACATGCAAATATGCATTTGCCCAGCCCTAGCCCTAGTAGCACAATAAGGTAGGAACTGTATAGGTTGCCGAGTCCGTTACGACTAGGGAATGAAACGCTAATTCTGGGTCTAAACTGTGTAGGCATCGTGGACAGATCTGGTGTAGGAACCGTTTAGTATCTGTATGGCATAGCATAGCATAGCACATACAGTTTCTGTGCCGTACAACCGCATCAATCCGAATCAGCTACAGCGCCATCGTTTGGAGACATAAGAAATCAAAAGTTAATCTTGTCAACAGATGGCGTTGTTGCAAGTTCGGATTTACATTGGCATTCCTATATAGGAACTGTATGGCTAAGCGGAATCGATTTAATGCAGTTAAACTTACCTATATCTTATTAAGCTTTTATTTTTGATTTGATTACTTACAAATAAAGTTTTATTTCTATTAAATCTATAATTTACATCTAGTAGAAAAGAAAAGATAAATTAAGACGACATAAATTAAATATTTTATTATAGAATATACATAACACATGTACAACACAAAATATTTAAAAATTAACAAACCATACTACTTACTAATAATTAAGCTTCACGTATTTACTCTTATGTACGCACATATGTACCTAAATGTAAGTTCATGCAGTTTTAAAACGCAGGTTGAGTTGGGTTTTTCAAGATAGATTATAACACTGATTTAGAAAAACTTCGAACACTCAAACATTTATAATTTTTTATTTGTTAAATTTGTATCGTTAGAAACCTATTTAATTATTAAGATTTCGTTGTTAAATTCGTCCTGCGTACTATTTGTTTCGCTTTTGTACCTAAATTTGATATGAATTATACATTACATATCTTCAAGTTCCATTGCAAACCACTAACATTTCCGGGGTGTTCGGATTTTTTCAACGCAGTATAGATTGTGTCCTTTTTTGTTTAAATACAACACGCACCAGATTTTAAACTTGACACCCAAACGATTTTTCTAACAATTTGTCAAGATACCAATATCACCGCACTCACCACTGGTTTAGGCATCTCTCGGTCTGTTGTCCCCTTAAATAAATTTCCTATGAACCATATCTGAAATAAAATTATTAAAAGCTTTTAAAAACTGATGAGTACTAGAATACAATATTTGCAATGTTAAATGAACAATTACAAAGCAACTGCTACGTATTTTTATGAATTTAAGCATTAAAAATAAAAATAATATTCATAATATTCCAAAAGACAACTTACCTCTATGAAGGCTTAAATCTGCTGAAAACATTTTACCCCTCATAGTGTCATTATCTAAGGTCGCTCATTTACCTGTTTCTAACGGGTTTTCTCCAGCACACGATCAATAGAAGTGTAGAATTATTTTTTAAATTACAAAAATGAACAACAAAAACCCGCATATAACAGGCGCACAGTTAAAGGGATCTAAATGTGACACATCACTGTGTTTTTGCCCCCTCAGACAATAATAATGATTATTCGGATTTAAATTCATACTGAAATCATTAACTGATCATTTAAAAGTTATAGAAAAACGTAGTTGACTAAATTTTTATTGCTTTACTGCTTTCTCTTTTACCTATACCCCATTTAAATTGCAATATTAGCCCTACTGTCAAATGGAAACACATTTTTCCCTTTTTTTTTATTAGACGAGATAGATTATATCACTCATTTTAAATTTTTTAATGTTTGATCAGCTTCAAATATTATTGAATTCTCGGTAGTGTACGAAACTTCACAATTTTTTGAATGTTTGCAGCAATTTGCCGTAGGTCAGTAAGTTTTATGACAGGAAAGAAGGTTAAAAAGAACCGGCTGGCAATAACTACCTGCTCAAAAATGCAAAAGAATTTGGCAAATCATAAACATAATTACATTTGCCTTTATTTAAAAAGATACATCGTGTTGCCGTCAGTAACCTGTAATTAATAATTAGCCATTACTATTTCTACTTAAAAATCACAATAATTTAGTACAATAATGGAATTACGTTAAAAATTGATATGATATTTCTTATTTGTCATTTATCCGATAAATAGTCTAGGTAGAGTGTATTCTTTCAATTATTTATAATTCTGGGTACAAAGCTTGTCAGATAAAATAAATACCTAGCGTAAAAAATTAGAAATTTATAAAAAATACATAAATTCTTTTAGAGATTTAAAACTAGTTCTGGTATAATTAATAAAATCGATATTTAGATTCAAATGAACTAGTTTTATCTGCATCTCTCTTACCACTATGAGCTTCGAATAGTAGTAATACTTTGTTTAATTAGTTTTTGTATAAAAAAATCAGTCGAGGCTTTAAATGAAAAATGCGATAACTTTATTATCGAATAAAGTAAGGCAAGAACTTTTGTTGCTTGGGAAATTAGATTTAAAATAATAACAGGGATTAAATTGATATAAGCAAACACTTTATAATATTTCATTTTACTTTGTTTTATAACTTATGTAACTATGAATAAAGATGCTTCAATTTTTATTGGTGTTTTGATTTAGATTAATAAATATTTTTAGGAACTTTTTTGAAAGTCCTCCTTCGTTAGTAATTTGCTTTTGATAGGATTTAAATTTTTGAGTTGGTGCCTTTTTTTGCGCATTGTACATATTATAATACTTAGTTATTACTGCAACTTCAAATGTGTTAATTGTTTCATAAAACAGAAACAGTATTAAGAGCTCAACAAACAAAGCATCTTAAGATTAGTTTTCATATTGACAAGCTATATAGTTTCTAAATCGTCAAGTTAATATGCATACTAATGTTGTTTTAAGAGTTATTAACCGTACAGTAACGCTACAGTCATCCTAACATTAGGTTCTGTATTGGAAATCGACGCATTCCCTATACGGCCAAGACAGCGCTAATACTAAGTTGTTTTGAGGATTAGTAACGATACCGTATATGCGTCTAGCTAACTAAGTTGGTCTCGACCGAACAGTTACCGCATAGGACCTGGACAGATTTCTCTGTGGTGGTTTTAGCACGAGTAACTGCATAGTTTCTGTAAGGTTCCTGGACGGTTCCGACTTTTGTGCTACTAGGGAAACATAACAATTGCCTTTGAAATCTTATTATATATCGAAGCAGAAGTTTGGTAAACTGCTAGCATTAATGCCGTTGATCAGAAACTAAAGGTATCACACCAAAGTATGAAGCGCATTTTTGGGTATGAAACACTTAAACAATAAAAATTACATTTCTATTACAGTCCAAGTGTCAAACGACAATGCGAAACGAAAATGTCTGTAAACTAGACGTACACAATTGATTACTGAATATATTTTCCACTTACTTACTTTTACATCCAGATTTACTCAAAACTAGAGCTTTAAAAAAACCATTCTTATTTACTTCTTCAAAATTTAATAATTTATTAGATGTAATTAAATACTACCTTTAAATTCCAGTATTGTTATAATCAACTGAATGATCTAAAGTGTGACAGGGTATGTTGCTGTTAACAACTTTAAATTAAGATTAACATTTCTTAAAGCTACAAACTGTGGAAGTGGTAACTACTAATTAAAGGTTAAATAAAAAAAAGAATCCACGTAATATACAAGTAACAATTAACTACATCACTTACAACTTTAACACTATTCACTGAGGAAAAACTAAAAAGAAAAAACAAATTAAAATAAAAGTACATATTATCACCATTTTCCCAGAGCGTATATCGAAATTTTCAAGGCAAAAACTTTCTAGAGAAAATGATGTCCCTGTTAGGGAATAAGATTAAGTTGGCAACAATTAATGTGACACAGAAATGTAAGCAGCAGTATGTAGAACCAGTTCACCTCCAGCATTACAACAGCAAAGTTCTCTGTAGACTCTTTAAGACAACTTCTTTGTAAATCTTCGTTTAGTAACGTTTTTATATATTGACCTACTATTACGACATAAATCTTGAATTTACAACAATAATACTGTTAAAACAAGTAAGTACTACATTCTTCTAATGGCTAAAGGCTACAACTAAGCTTGTCATAGCTTCAAATAAATTTTAATTTGCGTATTTATATTTTATTATTCTTCTAAGTACGGAAACCGCTATTTATTGGATTTGTTAATCCAATAGTGAATCGATTTTTATTGCATTGCGCTGCGATTCAAAACCTCAATCTAGTGAGACCGAAATTATTTTTGAAGTTTTAATAAATAATGATGATAATGTAGTATTTTTAATTCGTCTATCTATAAAGGCGTTTCTTATCTTTTGTTTTCATTTCTAGGAAGAATTATCCCACTTTCGACTGCCGAGTGTTTACAGCACGTGCATTTTGATTAGCTGCTTTTTATCTGCAAAAACAAAAATAGTTTTACTCTTGCAATTTGAATTATATTGTCAACATAATGGTGGTTCGCATTTCTGCAGGTAAGTACTTAGTATCTAACACGATTAATATTATTGGAAAAGTGGTGTTATCCCTGAGCAATAAAGGGCCGTTTTTGAAGATAAAATGTCAGCTTTTTACATTAAAACCGAGGTAACTTCAGTAGAACTAATCGTAACCTGGAACCTCTTTTAGGATTTACACTTCTACTGAAAACTTGAAATAAAACTTGTTGGCCTTTTTTATTACTTTATTATAATTACATACAGTTGCTCAACGTGAAAGTCGGACAATTAAATATAAATAGATTTTCTCTAAAAATTACAACAAAGATTTTGCCTGAGAAATAAACTTATCGTACTTATGGATCAATAAAGGAGCCAGCATTAGATTTTTTTGAAAATAACAAAATTAATTTTCTTTAGTCATAATCATTATAGAATATCAAAGAAATGATAGTAAATTTAACATCAAAATGAAACTCGGACGGTTTCGATAGCTTGTCTTATCTAGCCGGCGTGCACGGCACATTTTCGATAATGTTGAAAATTTTAGTTCAAATTTGGTTTCTACTACAAACCATCTATATTAGCGTAGTTTTACAAAAATGGGAAGACAATGTGGTCAAACGTCTATCTAACTAAGAGAATTGGTTCTGAGGCATCACAATAAGGGTAAAACAGTTAGGGAAATTGGAGAAATAGTTGATCGTAGTCATTCTACAGTTCGTGATATCATAAGCCGGTTTACGAAATTTAATATTATAGCAAATAAACCAAAAAAGAGTGCGTGAAAAATATTTAATGAAGCGGACGAAAGATGGATCATAAGCCAAATAACGAAAAATCCGAAATTGAGTGCTCCCAAACTGTCGGTCGAAGTAGAAAAATATCTTGGTAAAAAAGCACACCCTAAAACTATAAGAATTATTTTAAGGAAACATCAATTTAATGGACGAGTTGTCCGAAAACAGCCATACATTAGTAAAACAAATAGAATTAAAAAATTGAAGTTTGCTAAGGAGCACTCAAATAAAGATTTTTCCTTTTGGAATCGGGTGTTATTCACTGATGAAAGTAAAATTAATATTTTTGGGTCTGACAGTAGCACCTACATCTGGAGGAAAGCAAATGAAGAGTTGCGGCGGCAGGATTTAAAACCGACCGTCAAACACGGTGGAGGATCGGTAATGGTATGGGGCTGCATGTCAGCTGCTGGTCCTGGAAAATTACAAATAATTGATGGAATAATGAATAAGGGCGTGTATTTAGCAATTTTAAAAAAGAATCTTCACGAAAGCGTACAAAAATTAGGAATCAGTGATGATTTTTATTTTTATCAGGACAACGATCCAAAACATATATTTACAGTTTAATATGATATTTGAAGTATCGAGGGCAAAAGGAAAGATTCTATTTACATTAGGATAAGAATAAATGAAAATAATAAAAGTACAGATTAATCGTATGTTGTTTCCATAACATCTTCCCATTCAAGATGGAAAATTATAAGAATTTTGATTTGAAATTATTTTACCTGTATTTAAATATTCCATATGTTCAGTATTTTCTTGTTCTTCATTTTCCTGTTTTTTTGCTAATACAATATTGTAGCAAGAAGGATTTGCTTTTATAAACACAAAAATTATACAAATTAATAATAGAATATAAAATACATAATAATGGACAGATACATAAGTCCTTTGGAGTCTCGTCCTGCACAATTTTATCCATATGCTGAATGTCCCTAACTTTTACACGGTCTAAATTTGAATTTATTTCAAACTTTGTAATTTGTTCCGTTTTGATATCATTTTGAAGTTTTGGTAATATCCAGAGTGAGTACGATTTGTTAGATACTTTGCCAAACTGTGTAATAGTATTACCCATTTTAACATTACAAAGGTCAAAAGTTATGGATTCTGTTAATTCGCATTGTACTACTTCTATTAAGGTTTCTTTTGTTAATAACAGTAATAAATGGCTATCATATATTCCTTCAATAATATTTTCATTATTTCTTAATGTTACATACTCACAAAGACTATTATTATTAGTTTTAAATAAATTAATAATGCAAGAATCATAAAATTGATTTCTATTGGTTTTACATAAAATGCATCACCAACTTGTATATTTAAATTATTGTTAAAATAATAACGGTTAGGATCTTTGAATAAAAGATACGAGTATTTCAGTAATATTGCTAAATTTTGTTTATTGGGACCTGGAATTAAGTGGTAACTATGAAAATAAGAATCTTTTAACAATGGAAACTCTGCAATAACGTTAATATTTAAATTTTGTTGAAATATATTTATGGATATAATCTCGAGTAAATTAAGATCATTTATGTTGTTAAAATGTTTCTTCATATATTTCTTACATATTTTAGAATAAAGACTTCTTAACGATTTATGTTAGATTTACAAAATTAATATCGATGATATTATTATGCTTTGCTAAACTTATGAAGTTGTTAAGTATTTTAAGGTGGTTGTCTAGTTCAAAGCTTTGAGATAATATTTCATCAAATATGTCTTGAAGTGTAGGGTTGTTGACTATTTCTGTTAGAATTTTTAAGCCAAGTTAAGGTGAAATTTTGGAAAAGTGACTAATTTTATCGATTTAGTTCTCTCGTAAAGAACATTTAAATTATCGATGAATTGCTTATCAAGCTGAATTAGTTTATTTTGGTTTTCCTCTAATTTATTGGTAGCTTCTCGATATTGTAGAGCATCATTTGCATCTAGATTTTCCGTGAGAAATTTGATTGCGGATTCTACATCGTCAAAAAGACTCTGTTTTTCTTTTGTATTAAAATGATGATTTGGGATATAGTCAGTAATCTAAAAGTGCCCAGAGGGTTTATTTGGGCAAAATCCACTTAAAAAAACCAGCCGGGTTTTTTTAAATTGGGTGTCGATCAGTTAGTTACGAAATGTTGATTAATACTACACATTAAAAAAGACAGTAAACTGACACTTAAGAGATCTATTTGCAATATTAAACTAAACATCGAATAATATTTTGGTTTGTCAAAAACAAAAAATCCTGGAACATTTTTGTGGCCCTTTAATAAAAAAAATTAGGTAATTGTAATATAAAAAATAAACAGTCTTTTAAAGAATTAACAAATCGTTGAACATATATGAACGAACTAATGAACAGTCTTGAAAAATAAGCATATCACACTAAACCTTGTTATATTGTTGTAAATACAAAAACAATTCTGGAGAGGGTCAGCATTCGCTTGACTCGGATCTCAAACATTTATAAACTTTGATTAACCGACGAGCTCTTTCCAGGCCCGTCGAGAGGGGCGGAGAGGCGGTAAAAATTACCAGGGCCCGGCAGCCTTAAAAAGGCCCGAGAGCTAACTGATCTTTTTAAATATTCAGGATAACTTAAAAAATTAGCAAAATTAAGATTTTTTTCTTTTCTGGATTTTCCTCTTACAATAACTTTGGTGAACCTTGTAAAATAATTGATCTTCGAAGAAAACTTGCCTACAACACAGATTTGGAAATTCCAGAATTTATTACCTCTCTATAATTCTAACGCCTTAACCTTCTTTATGCCGATACCTAATAAGGTGTGTTGTTTACTGTAAAAACTTTACTTAGATTGGAACTTGTAAATCATACCCAAAGCATGTTCAGCTATCTTAACTTGTTTTTACTTTCACTTCTTATCAGAAACTTATTAAGATTTACATGTATAATTCTTGTAGAAGATAGTCCTTTATCTTTTTTATTTAGTTTTAGTAGAGCCAAGGCTAATTGAGCTAATTTGCCGATATGCATGTGTACAGTCGTGTGTAGAAAAAAGCGGAACCTCTTAATAAATAGTCCAATACTATGAAAGAATTTGAACAAAATTATAGTAATCAAAATAAAATTCAAAAATTATTTTATGATCAATCATTAATTGCTATTATATTTTTCTTTTATTGTGATATTGAATAAAACATTATACTGCACACGCGTGCTAACAGGTATACCCCTTCGAGTTTTTTCCCGGTAGGTATTACCCATATACATATTAATATGTATGTGGTATTACCATACTTAGCACACTTGTGCAATGTGATTGCAATTGATTGAGGATGGTTTGAATTTGGCGTCATGTTTAAATTATTTTCATGTTGGCACTACTTGTTTACTGTTTGTTATTTTACCTTGTAAACAACACAGATTTGACAGATTGCAAAAAGTAGACAAGTATAGTATCAACATGAGAATAATTTAAACATGGCCCCAAATTCAAACCATTCTCAATCAATTGCAATCACACTGTATAGTAGATAACTACATAGGTGTATACCTATGAAATGAGACTTTTTTTTTCAATTTTAAACGTTTATTAACAAAAAATGGTAACAAATTTAATCTTCAAAATAATAGCCATCGCTAGCGACACATTTTACCCATCTCTCAGGCAATTTGTGAATGCCGCGCCAAAAAAATTGGCCGTCTTTGGCCGCAAACCAATCATCGAGCCATTTTTTGGCTTCTTCGTGAGAATTGAAGCGCTGCTCGGAAAGTGCGTGGCCCATCGATGCAAACAAATGATAATCGGAAGGCGCCAAGTCTGGTGAGTAAGCCGCATGCACCAGCGGTTCCCAATCGTACGTCTCCACCAATTCCCGGGTCGCTCTTGTTCGATGTGGTGGTGCATTGTCATCAAGAAAAATTACTTTGTGACGCCGATCGGCATATTCTGGGCGTTTTCGGTGTATAGCGCTGTTCAAATCGGCCAATTGTCGTTGGTAGCGTGCACCGTCAACTGTTTCACCTGGTTTTAATAGCTCGTACCAAATCATACCATGCTGATCCCAGAAAACACACAGCACTGCCTTGCGGCCGAAGCGATTTGGTTTGGCCATTGATTTTGGCTTGTGGCCGGGCGTTTACGCTTGGGATTGGAGAAATACACCCATTTTTCATCACCCGTAACGATTCGATGCAAAAAAGACTTCCTTTTGAACCGGGAGAGCAGCATTTCACAAGTGGTTTTTCGGTTCTCTTGCTGCCTTTCAGTCAGTTCATGCGGCACCCATCTTCCGACCTTTAAAATCATGCCCATGTCTTTCAAACGTTTGCAAATGGTTTTTTGGGTCACTCCCAACTGCTCTGCCATCATTTCTTGCGTTTGACCATCATCTTCATTCAACAATGCTTGCAATTCGGTGTCCTCAAACTTTTTCGGTGGCCGGCCACGTTCCTCGTTCTCCACGCTAAAATCACCACTTCGGAATTTTTCAAACCACCTGAAGCACTGTGCTCTGCTTAGAGCATGTCCACCGTAAGCTTCTATAAGCATTTGATGAGCTTGAGAAGCGTTTTTCTTCAATTGATAACAGAAAATCAACGATGTCCGCAAATCGTAGTTTGAAGGCACGAAATTCGACATTTTTAAGAGCGAAAAAAATGCGTTGTTGTATGAAACATCACAAACAATGAATTGAATATTGTTGACAGATGACAGACGAAAAAAATAAGACATTTGGGGCAGTTTAAAAATACTCCTAGCGACATCTGTGGTCTAATAGCTGAAAGTCTCATTTCATAGGTATACACCTGGTATTTATCTCAGGGGATTTTAGCAGACAACTGTGGATGTTGTCTGAAGGAGTAAAACAGGTTGGTTAGCAGATAAACAAAATAAATAAAAATACTAACCAAAAAATAACTATTGTCACATTTTTTTCAACACGCAACTGTACCGTGAATTACAATTACAGTAATGCGAATTTTTTAGTTAAGGAATTTGTACTTCATTTAGTTTGCAATGTTATTTGGAAATAAAATTTCTGTTCTGCGCATCATTTGTATACTAGAGAAATTTATTTGCAGAAGTATCTGTTTCTGTTGGTGGGGGGGGGGGTCGAGAAATAACCTTTGCCGGGGCCCTAACTCTCTCTCGGCGGCCCTGGCTCTTTCAAATAAGGTCATAGCTTGAGAAAACTCTCTCGACTGATACTGCACCAGCATAATACATAAACTCGCAAAACAAGTCTGGTAACTTTGTCGAGGTTTCGTTTTTTTCTGTATTTTCTACCATTTGATGGCCAAAAATTTTTCAAAAATGGCATGTTTAAAAAGAGATTGCGGAGAATATTCCGAATCTTTTATTCTGAATGCTAGAAAATATGACAGAAAATCTGTATAATTTTCTTTTATCCATGTTTCCGCTACATTCTTTTGGAATTTTAAAAGAGGTTGCCCCAGATATTTTGGATGCATCAAATATGCAACATAATGAATAGGCGATAACCCTCATTCAAACATTTCTTTATACTTTTTAGATGATCTACAAGGAATTCACTTGTCAAATTATTGCAAGAAACGACAGAATCGGCTAAAAAGTATTCATCACGTTCGATTTTATCTAAGGTATTGGATAAAACTGACAATTGTTTTTATAAACGAAATGCCTTTGAGTATAGAGTAACATTATTCAGTCCGGCATTAATATTTGGGTAACTTCGTAAATCCTTTAAATGTTCACTTCTTGTTTATGTGTACAAATGGTAATTAGAAATCAATGTCTTCAGGCAGTCTTCATAGGAATTCCAACGAGTTTAATTTGGGATTGGTGGCATTGTCATTTGCTTTTCTTTTCTCCTTCTCCTTCAACCATACATGCGGTTGGTAATAATTTCTAAAGAATTAGAACCATCTAAAATTAAGGTTCTATTACTTATCTTTCAATTCTTATTTTAAATTATTTTCAATTTCAGAACGCATTTCCGCAGAAATCTCTCAGCAGTTATTTCCGATTTGGATCAATATAACCTGGACGTAAGGTGAATACCATTTTTTTAAATGTAGCATTTTCAACTACATTAAATGATAGATTGCTGTCTACGAAAAATTCTGCTATAACCGTGACTGGTGCAAATAATCCGATAGGATCAAATAATTTAGCTGTGGTCGACGAAAATCGATTGTTTAGTTACGCTTGCGTGTGGACTTCCGTCTGGTGTTAAAAATGAACACCTGCCTGACGTATAATCCCAAAAGGCTCTTAAGGCCTTATTGTTACAATTAGAGAGAGCAATAGGTTGATCGTTCGAGTTCTTTTCGTAAAGTTCTAAGACATTGCTTTTGAATTTCCTTAGGGTAAAGCCACCTTTTGTTTAATTATGTTTAAGGTTTCGATCGAGTTTGATCCGCTCAGCACATCATCGACATAGAAGTCAGTTTTAATTATTTTCAACTCCGTTAGAAAGCGCGTGTCGTTCAAATTCGCCAGCTCAACAAAACATCGTATCGCGAAATATGATGCCGACGTCATGCCAACGGTTACTGTGTTTAACTCCAAACATGTTAAAGTAGGATTGTCACGCCACACTATCTTTTGATATATTCACTCATCGGCGTGGACCCATAATTGACGATACATTTGAGCAATAGGGTGGGCCGAAAAAACAAAAATTTTTTTTTCAAGTCGTAATACCACAGAAAAGTTGCGAATTGGGGAGACTAAAACGGGGTAAAAAAAGAAATAAAATCGGTTTGTATCTTCCGGTCGCGCATGTGCTCTAACGTTTGCCGAAATTTGGAAAACTTCACATTTTTACGATAATTCTTAACATTTTTAAATTAGCCTCTTTCCGCATGTAATAGCTCAAATTCTTATGTATTCGAATCACGGAAAATAATGTTCAAATATTACTTAAATCTGTCAACATCTTCCGGTCGCGTATTGCCTTCAAAGTTAATGAAATTTTGAAAAAAATTTAGAAATAAAGGTAGATCATAGTTTAAGAAAAAAAAATACTAACAACTTACCTGTTCTTTTTTTGGTTAAGGTTAAATGTTTAGAAACAAATTATTTTAGACCATTAGTAATATTATAAACAGATTTTTTTTATTGAAAACACTAGGTTTTTGTGTGAAGAGTCGTAAGTCCAAGAAACTCATGTTGAACAATTGAGCATCACCGTTTTTTACTCATTCTTAGCTGAAAGTACTTTGAAATCTGATGTATGGGCAAAGTTAGGCATGGTTGACCTTGACAGCGGAGTCGTTCTGATAAAACCATCGCTAGACTCAGCTCCGCTTTTCCTGAGGCTTCTGTCGCGAGTTTCAGAGATCGTTCAACTGCCTGTGTGTGAACTGGGATTGTCTTGAATGTTATATCCCAGTTAAGGACTAAGTCACTTTGAATATGTGATTTATATTCATCGTCACTAATATCTTTTAATAATGGGAGAGAAGATAAATCACAGTCCATCCAGTTAATTATTTTTGAGTGGTGTTGAGCATTGAAATTGAGTTTTGGCGGCACGAATGATCTGATAGTTGTTCTCTTTTGATCTAACTGTCTCGCCTTAGAATTCGTTGAAGTCCGAGCTCTCTTATGTGTTTTGTATTATCTTATGTCATGGCTAACATTAAATGTTCTGGATGAGCGAAAAAAGCCATTTCGTTCTATCACAGGGTCGACAATATTGCGTAAATCTTCAGGCAGGTACCTTGAAGATTGTATTGATTGGTACACAAGTTTTGGTCCGTCTGTAAAGTATTTACTTGTTTTAAAACTAAACCACTTTGGCATGTATGACTTCAGAATAAATACAACTATTTCTTGAAATTCAGGCGTGGGATTTTCTTCACTTAAGTACAATCTGAGAGTTAGATTTGCTGTTGTCTACCATCTCGAGTGTGACAAGGGACCAGGATCTCGTACAACCAAATTCTCTTTACAGTTTCCTGACTTTATTGCCATGGAAATATCAAGTAGATATTGCTGATCCTTATTTAGTCTACTGCTGTCTATTGTGGAGATCTGGCAACCAATACTCTTGAGCGAATCACTGGACATTTTTCGCAGCCACTTAGCTTTTCACCGATTGGCTCTCTCAAAGATTTCCGACCCGTTGATTTACCGTCTAGGTATTGAAACAGATGCCGGAATGGCAGTTCATTAAAATGGGGAAAGCAAACTGCCCATTATAACGGTTTCCCCAAATGTATTTCGATTCGGCGAATCAGACCGTTTTTCCAACCTGTATTTACTCAGTGCAACCGCATCCTATGACAATTAATTTTTCAAGAGAAATACTCCGACCAGACATATAAGAAATAATAGAAGTGACAATATATTCAGAACTACCAGAAGTTGGAGTAACATGGCCGATGTAGACCGAACCAGGTTCTTGAATTAGCGAGTAATGCTCTCCCTTTCTTACTCCACGGAGCCTCTTCAAATGAGCTTGATCTACTACTAACGCGTCGTTCTTCCTCCCATCCAAATAGAGACCCTGTAGTGAAATTTTTTCCTTGAACTATGATCTACCTTTATTTGTATTTTTTTTTCATAATTTTATTAACCTTGAAGGCAATGCGTGACCGGAAGATGTTGACAGATTTAAGTAATATTTAAACATTATTTTCTATGGTTCTAATACATAAGAATTGGAGCTATTACATTCGGGAAGAGGCTAATTTAAAAATGTTAAAAATTATCGTAAAAATGTGAATTTTTCCAAATTTCGGCAAACTTTAGAGCACATGCGCGACCGGAAGATATAAACCGATTTTATTTCTTTTTTTAACCCTTTTTAGTCTCCCCAATTCGCAACTTTTCCGCGGTATTACGACTTGAAAAAAAAATTTTTTGGTTTTTCGGCCCACCCTATTGAGCAATGTCTCCACTGAAAACATAGTGGTGAGTACGGAATCGAGTTATAATTGAGAACAAGAGTCATCCTGAATCGACGGTTCTTCATATTGCAATTGACAATCCTAAATTCGGTTTACAGGAGCCATCGAAAACAATTCACAGTTTAGTTGTCTCGCTTGATTCCTTGAGCGCCGTGTGATGCGAAAAAAAATGAATTCTGGGTGGACTTCTGTTGACCTTGACATGTGGGATTGTGATTTATAGCCATTGATGCAACCGCAGTAAAGCTCTTTTAATTCTGGGTCTCTTTCTAGTTTTCTTTCAAGAACAAAAATCGATTTTTTGCAATTTCGAATGAATCGCCAAGGTCAAAGAGAGTTGGTTTAACAGGTATTCTAACTATAAACTGTAATCAGTTTGATTACACCACAAACATGAATCCTATTTGTGATTTGCTACGTACGTATTTTCCCTTTGTTTTTCATTAAATTGAATCCTGTTTTTATAAGAAATTTTAGTTGATTTATTTTCTACTGATTTCATATTTGTTGAGGAGTTTAAAAAGTTCTAAAATTCGACATTGTTTTCTAAAAAATCTGCTAGCTCTGACAATTTTTGAATTTCTGTAGTTGATATAGCTTCCCAATCTTTGATCGTTTGGAAATCAATATTTTGGGTAGTAATTGACGTTATTAATGGAGCCCACGAGTCAACGTCGATTTCTAGCGATTTCAATACTGCTAAGTTAACAGTACGAGGGTGGTTTGAAAAGTTTCCGACCTAACAAAGATACAAGACATTTTTTCTGAAAATTTTTTTTTATTTTTCAACACAGTCTCCTTGTAACTCTACACACTTCTCCCAGCGATGCTCCCATCTCTGTAACCCGTCCAAATAGCACTTGGCATTTTTTCTGCAAAATAATTGTTCACGAAGGTGATTGCCTCTTCATTTGACGAAAATCTTTGTCCTCCGAGCGCAATTTTTAGACGAGGGACCAAAAAGAAGTCGCTTGGGGCTAGATCTGGTGAGTAAGGCGGATGGTCAAGCAGTTCAAACCGTAATTCGTGGATTTTCGCCATGGCAACCGCTGAGGTGTGAGACGGTGCGTTGTCTTGGTGAAACAGGATTTTATTTTTCTGCAAATGTGGCCGTTTTTTCGCAAGTTCTGCCTTCAGCTTGTCAAGTAATGATGCATAGTATGCTCCTGTAATGGTTTCTCCTTTTTGAAGATAATCGATTAAAATAACTCCATGACTATCCCAAAAAACAGTCGCCATCACTTTCCCAGCCGAAAAAACAGTTTTTGCTTTTTTTGGAGCCGGTTCCCCCTTTGCAGTCCACTGTTTGGACTGTATTTTTGTTTCGGGCGTATAATGGTGTATCCAAGTTTCATCTACAGTAATTAATCGGCGCCAAAACTCGGATTTATTTCGCCTAAACTGCGCCAAAAGAGCGTTGGAAATATTCATTCGAACACGTTTTTGGTCTAACGTGAGCAAACGCGGCACCCAACGCGCGGACAGCTTTCTCATGCCTAAATGTTGATTTAATATGTGACAGACACGTTCTTTTGACATGTTCATAACCTCTGCTATCTCTCTCACTTTAATTCGACGGTCGTCTAGCACCATTTGGTGAACTTTGGCGATGTTTTCGTCGGTAGTTGCAGTTTTTGGACGTCCCGAACGTTCGTCGTCTCCCAAGCTCTTACGGCCACGTTTAAATTCAGCAGCCCAAAATTTCACTGTGGTAAATGATGGTGCAGAGTCCCCATACACAGAATCCAACTCATCTTTTATTTGCGAAGGCGTATTGCCTTTCAAAAACAAATATTTAATGACAGCTCGATACTCGATTTTGTCCATTATCACAAAAAAAACTTACATCAACTCACTCAAACGACTGTTACATAAAAACTGCGCGTCCAAAATGGCTGAAACTTGGGTGAGTAACTGTCAACAGATGAACAACGAAATTCAGTAGCTTTTATTTACGAGTGCTGCCATCTTCACGTTGAGGTCGGAAACTTTTCAGACCACCCTCGTGACATGGTCTAACAATTTCCTAAGTGACGCGTGTTAGTTTTTTATAAGCTGTGGACTATTCAGTTTGTTTTCAAATCGCTTTATAGTATTTTACATGCAACCATATAATGAGACAGTTAGAGATTCTATTGACTTAGAAGCTTCGTTTTCTAGACAAGATTTTAAATAATGAACTTTATCAATGTTAGTTAAGCTTTCATTTTCATGAATAGATTTATCAAAACTGTCAATAAACATTAAATATTCGGTATAATTATCAGAAAAGTTTGGCAAACTTAGTTTTGGTACCTTTTATGTTGCATTATTATCATTTTGCCCACTTATTAACTGACTGACTGACGCATTACCTTGATCATGTATAATTTTTTTCCACTTTAACTAACGTACTAAAGTATTTGGTGTCGGAATCTTCCCTCCACTTTTCTTCCTCGTTGTCATTTTTTGTTAAGTCTATTTTATCCTGGATTTTTTTAAATTCGTCGAACCTCGCGTGTATCTTAGGGACCCTAACCTTTAATTCTCGAATTTCTTCGTTAGAATCGAATTTATTAACAAAATTTTGTAAGCGCGTTAATTTTGCTTTAACAGAGCTTGGTTTTTTTTAAAGAATCTCTGAATCTGTCATGACTGGAGCTTGATTAGGGAGTAGAATGTACTACAATTAAGGAAATATAGAAAACACTGACCTTATCTTGAAGGGTGTCGCTGATTTTTTTGTGGAAGTGGTTGACTATTGACATTATTTCTTATGTTTCGTTGTCTTCTGAAGGGCTGACTCTAGCCTGACTTGATATGACTTGTTAGATGGCTGACTGTGGTCTGACTGAATGTCGCGAAGGAGTGTAATTATTTAACTAGACTGAATTCGGCTCGAATGTAGTAGTAGTAGAAACTTTATTCAGCGTAATGATGTTTCATACAAAAACTTAAATATTATATCTTGCTGAGCATATTATATTTTGTTATGCACTATGCCTAACTTAAACTAATTTAATTTACAAAGTATCTTTTGCTGCTTCCGGCATTTCGTTATATAATTTTAGCCCTTTATAATATAAGCTATTTTGGGAACAAGATTTAGTATTTAAAGAGAAATGAAAGTTATTTATTGTTCTAGTATTGTAGTTATGAATTTCTCTATTGTAGTTCAAAAACTTTTTCATGTACGTAGGTAATTGCCGTTTAGTAATCTATAAATAAACAAAAATGTATTAAAATAAATGCGTTGTTTTATGCTAAGCTATTGTAATGAATCCAGCATAAAGGAGATGCGTGTTCTATAATTGCAACATACAATTACTCACATGACGCGATTTTGTAATTTTTGCAACGTCTGTATGTCCGTCTCATTCCCTAGAAATAGTATACTTGCACAATAATCAAAATGTTGAGCTGTAATGGTTTTATATACAGTTATTCTACACCAAACGTTTATTCTACTTAGAAATCCTATTTTTTAGCGATCTTTTTTACGATGAATTCAATATGTTTATTAAATTTTAGCTTATTGTCTAAAACAATCCCTAAATATTTGATCTCATTTACATATTCTATTTGTACACCATCTATTATTATATTATTTCTTAATTCATTTATAGGTTTATTGCAAATAATCATTGCTTTGGTTTTATCTGTATTTAGTTTTAGTTCATTTTGCTTTAACCACTTTGATATTATCTGTAATTCACTGTTAATATTAGTCAGTGCCACTTTGATGTCGGTGTCGTGAGTAGTTATTAACGCGCCATCTGCAAAGAGATTTATGACACACCGATTTAAGTTTAAAGCAATATCATTGATATACAAAATAAATAAAAGTGGACCTAGAATTGATCTTTGCGGTACTCCTAGATAGCATTCAGTAATTTGATTTCTTCCCTCATATCGAGTAATTTGATTTCTTCCCGTAAGATAATCTCTAAACCAGTCGTTTTCTAAACCTTTAATACCGTATTTTTCTAGTTTCTTAAGTAATATTTGCCTGTCTATTGTCTCAAATCTCTTTTAAGATCTAGAAAGACGGCAGCAATTTTATTATCTTTTTCTATTTGATATTTCCAATTTGCTATAACTAAATTTAAAGCCGTTTCACAGGAATGACTCTTTCTAAACCCAGACTGAGAGTCTATTAGTATTTTATTAGTTTCTAGATAATCTTGCAATTGTTCTTTGGCAATATGTTTAATAATTTTCTCGAACATCGATAGCATATTAATTGGACGAAATTCCGAACATTTCCTAGTATCTGCAACTTTTGGTATAGGAATTACTGTAGCAGTTTTCCATACGTTAGGAAACTTTCCTAAGGTAAACGATTCATTAATTTTTCGGAGTACCTTTATGTTCTTGATTGCTTTGCGAATGATTAAGTGGAATGTATTTTATTTAAACTAAACTCCAGCATGTATAATTTTAGTTTATGTTACTTATTTATTAATTTAATTATGATGATATGTACATGATTTCTGAGGCGCTTATGCACTTACTTACTTACAAAATAACGTACAGAACACAAGCGACGCTACTCTACGGTAGTTGTCCCCTCCATTATGATTTAGGTTCTGGAGGAGATGCGTGGCAACATCTGATCGTATAAGCACAATAATTATTAACAGTATCAGATATCTAAAATTTAAACTCTAAACAAATTCAATTAGCTGAAAAAAGTTTTTTTAAATACCCCGAAGAGTTGAGAAACTTGAGTACGAGAATTGGTGTTTACCTGGCTCGTCAGGTAGCTTGTAATCCTTCCATTTTTTCGTAAGCAAAAAAGATTGAATATATGAAAAATATGCATTATACCAGCCAGAATTTTGTAGTGATTTTTAATTGTTTGTGAATTAAAAATTATACTTCTTTCTTTAACCAAAATATTTTCAAACATTTTATATTATAGGATTTATAAGATTTTCTGATTTATGTTGGAAATCGCACTAAAAGCCACAGAAACGCAAAAAATGCTTTACAGAGGTAAATATCTTAAAAAATCTCTAAAAAGGCAGATATATTTATATATTTGAAATCTGTATTCGCTGAAAAAAATTTTAATTTTAATGTGCCTTACGTTCGACGAATTACAAAGAAAAGGAACTTGCATGACTATCCGGTCTTTTCTTCTTTAACAGCCCCTATTAACTCACTCCTGGACATAGGCCTCCCTTGACGTTTCCATTCTTTTCCGTTTTTGTCTTGAGCGATCTGATGCCAATTTCTTCCCAACTTTTCTTTTATGTTATCTGGGTTCTGCCTGGCTACATGACTTGCCCAGCCCCACTTTTGTTTTGCAATTCGCTCAATAACGTCATGCACTTTGGTTTTGCTTCTTATCTCTCCATTACGTATGTGGTCTCTTAGGCTTATTCCGAGCCTTTCTATTGCTCTTTGTGTGCTGCGGAGTATGTTGGCAGCATTGACAGGCAGTTTTAAGATTAATCGGTATTTGATAGTTTGTTAGGACTGTTTTTAGGCGTCCGCCAGCGGTCCAAGGCGTTCTAATTCTTCTTGTAATCTCCGTTTGCTGGTTTTCTTTTCCAAGTTTAATCAGGTGCCCTAAATATATGTATTCATTTACAGTGTTTATAACGTTTCCTTCTATTTAAATTGAAATTCTTTTTGCTGACACTACTTTAGTTTTCTCGATGTTCATAGATAATCCAATTTTTTCCGAAGCCTTTTTGAGACCAGTAATCAGTTTCTGCAATTCCCCTAAATCGTTGCTTATCAGCACTATATCGTCCGCAAAGCGGAGGTGGTTCAGAAATCGACCGTCAATGCCGATACCTTTTTGTTTCCAGAACCGATTTTTAAAAACATCTTCCAATGCGAGGGTAAACAACTTTGGTGAAATCGTGGCCGGTTCCTATATCTCGAATCTATTCTTGCATTATTCATTGCTTTATATATTGATCATAGTTCAACTGAGTCAAAAGATTTATTGAAGTCAGCAAAACGCCAGATGTAGCGGCACATTATACTCGTTGCATTTTTCAACCAATACCCTTATATTTTGTATCTTTTCGATAGTACTGTATCCTCTACGAAACCCTGCTTGTTATGGAGGTTGGTAGTTATCAAATTTGTTTGTTAATCTATTTGTAATTATTTTTGTGAAAAATTTGTAGGGGTGGGGGAGTAGGCTTATTGGCCTATAGTTTTCGATCTTTAATCTGTCTTCTTTTCTATGAAGTATGATGACTTGTGCATTTTGCCAATTTTCGGGTATCTTGCCTGATTCAAAATATTTGTTTAGGAGAACCTTGATTGGTTCATTACCTCTTAACTCAATCATTTCTTTAGTCATTCCATCTTCTTCAGGATCTTGGCCATTTTTCATTTAAGAGAGAGCGTGTTTTATTTTCTCAGCTGTAGTTTCTGGTATTTCCTCCGATCCCACATTTAAAACATTGTCTAATTGTATGTCGGCTGGTTGGGGGCTTATTGATGAATACAGATTTATATGGACGTTTCCGGTCTCTACTAATATGTAACATGTTGGGGTGGGTTAATACTGTGTGTAATGTGCATTTACAACTTTTCGTACTTTTTCAAAATTTTAAATAGAAAATGCAAAATGATAGAAAGAGTTTCCATAGCTATCAGACCTGAAATAATTCACTTTTTTAAATTTACGAAGTAGTTCAATCAAATTATCGCGTTCATCATACTGCCGGAGTAATATTCAACCACTAAAGATTCTTGATATGCTTGTAGGTTACGTCCTTCGGCAAATACTAAATAAAACATTCTTTATCATTTAGTCTCGGCACTTTACCGACTGAATTGTAATAGTTATTTACGTTACAAGGCCGGGAATTGACTTATTACAGTGCGAGTTAGATGTTTTCTAAACGAGTACTGTAATGACAGTTCACGGCCGTGTATCGTACAACCTTTTATTTCATTCTGTCTAAAAGTATTGTGGAAGATATTTAAAAAAAAGTAATTTGCTAAAATATCAGATAGCAGTAGCTTGAAACCTGACAAATTTGTCACCATCTGTCGCCTAGTTACGTTTAATAATAATTACATAATATTAGAAACGTGATATACTTGTTATCATTTGTTATTTATTTATTGTATTTGAGTCCGGTAAAATTAGTTTACCGGTCTTGTGTCGTAATGTATCATTTCCCGGCTATTAATCGATGTCGTAAAGTAGTATATACCGGACAGAATGAAATAAATAGCTTTTCCCTCAAACACATTCATGCTTAGTACTAATAATGTTTGGTTTCTGTTCTAGGATTACTAAGAATGCTACTGTATTTGCAAATTGCAACACTGCTCTACGTAAAAGAAGGCAATACCCAAGAATGCCGTTACAGTGTATATCAACAAAATCTAATATCTTGTAGTAATATGGCCACAAATAAAGAACTGAGAAACCAAATCGATGATACCTTGTCTCCGTACGGTAACATTACATGGGTAATTAATATACTAGAACTGACGCAATGTAACCTGTTAAATCTTACAATAAATGAACTGAGCTTTCTATCAGAACTTCAAGAATTATACATTCGCAATTCAAATGTCAGTACGTTATCGTCTAGAAATCCTGATGAAAGAATAAATGATAATGGTATGTATGCAAAGCCTAAGAAAACAATTACTTTATATCTTCATATCATGTAGAATTATGAAAATAAAAACAATTGATTTTTGTAAGTGGGTGTACAAATGATTACCTATGTTAAAAAGCTTATATTTTCAAATATATCTTAACGTTTAAGGCAATACAAACATTACATATCCGAGCATAGAATGAAGCATTATTTACTTGTGTCCACGAGGCAGCAGCGAGTGGTCGCATAGCAGCGATTGCTGAACAGTCCACAGTATTCATCTGCAAACAAGTAACATTGCTAACAGTGCCTAATTGTAACTGCTGGTAGCGCGTCAGCTGAATTACAGCTCGTGGACACGAGCATTGTTATCGTTACAGTCCACTCATGAGTTCAGAACAACGACGAAGCAACTGCCTAAGAGTATGATAGACAATCCCGTCATCCTTCTCTTCCTTTTTGTGGGAGAACTATTTGTTGTTATATTTTTATATTCACCTATGTGTATTTGTCATACTGTTAAATTTTAATATACAGGGTGGAATAGCAGTAGCAATCACCGTCGCGTCGATTCAATAAGAATTTTCCAAAGCTTTTGGCAAAGACGAATGACTTCTAGCATACTTAATGTAAAACAGCAAGCAAACAAAATTTAAATGCGTGACGTCAAAGAAAACATTAAATTTTGATTTTTACATACAGGGGAGTCTAAGCCCACTAGGCACATACGACATAGTACTGTATTGTCTTATTATTATGTCATTTTTCTAATGGGCAGGGCGTCAATGTCATTTTCGTAGGAGAGTCGTGTGTTCGTCAAGTAACCTTACATTTCGATATCAATGTCATTTTAGCCATGGGCGTACCCCGCAAAGCATGTCTTCTGGACAATTTTCTTATTGTCAATTCTTGTTTGCTTATTAAAGTAGTCTTAACCTTCACAAATTTTATTTAAATTTTGAAATGATCTGATCTCGGGAGTTTTGAGACTCTTTTTCTACATTGAAACGAAATTGATATAACATTATGATTTGCAATCCTTGGAATATCCGAAACCATCAGAATTAAAGCCCTGTATAGGCCGACGTTTCTAGACTCGGTCCCACTAGGAGTATAAACTTGATGCGGCCCAAAAGAAAACCCGGTAACTTCTTGTTTGGCTGAACAAGTTGAAGAGGCGCGAACGGCCCCGACAATCCCTGAAGGTCCGTACGGCTCAAGACCCCTGAATGACTCAAGAGGCCCGAACGACCCCACAGGGCTGGGAAGCCAGACAGGCCGAAGAACCCTGAGCAACGCAAGAGGACTGAACGACCCAATAGGGCCGCAACGTTAAAATGGCCCCTAACCCCTGAATGATGCAAGAGGCCCGAACGATCCGACAGGGCCGGAAGGTTCGAACGCTCCGAGACCCCTGAACGACTCAAGAGGCCCGAGCGACCCAATAGGGTCTGGAAGCTGGGCAGGTCAGAGAACCCCGAACAATTCAAGAGGCCTGAACGACCCGACAGGGCCGAAAGGTCTAAACGGTCCCAGACCCCTGAATGACTCAAAAGGTCCGACGAACCCGACCTGTCCGGCTTCCCGGTCCGAGAACTCTGAACGACTCATGAGGCCCGAACAAGAATGTCGGCCCGGGCAGCCTTCAACGCTACAGTACTACGAAACTTTACCGTTTTGGTTCAGTATAAAACTAACGATCCCCTTAGTCCCTACGAAGATAGCGTTCGTCTGACTCAGTAAGAAACAGTTCTCGGTCTGGTACAGTACGAGAATTCTCTTCGGTTCAGTATCAAAACAATGTTTGTCCGGTTGAGTTGGAAGATAACCCTTGTCCAAGTTTGTACGATAATCCTCCGGTGCGGTTCAGTACGAAAAAAAATCTCGGCTCGATCTACTTCGAATCAGTACGAAACTAACGTCCTGAAAAGCGCAACCGACCCGATAAGCTCGACAGGTCCAACAAGTCCGATATGCCGAAGAACGTAATAGGTCTAAACGGCTTGATAGACCCAGCGAAGACTCGTAAAGCCCGATGAAATTTTGAAATGAAGCTCGCGCCGGCCTAAACCCGAGCATAAGACCGGACTGTGCAAAGGTCCAACTAAAAGGCACGACCTGTGCAGATCTCTAATCCACATTATCTTAGATTGGTTAGTTACTACATAATCAATAAGATGTACTAAAGTTACTCTTAAAGGTTGATTGATTATCTGCTAGGCTCGTTTTTGTGGAAATCATTTAGATAATCTTCACTGAAGTCCCAATTGATATCGATTGTTGGGCGTTGTTGAAATACGTTTCACATGGTTGATAGAGGGAAAGCGATAAAACGTCTCCAGCATTACACTTATTGTTAATTCAGCTTTACAACATAACACTAAAAATTACCCAATGTGTTTCATTGTTTTTCTTTGTATATTGCTTCGGTTAGGCATTCATTCATCCATTAAGATTTGGCTTGACTGACTTATACAAAGCGTTTATAAACGTTTCTGGGTCCAGTTGGCCATGGAATCTAATTTTAATGTGCCGCCTTGTTCATTGTTTTCAACTACTAATACATATCTGTTTTGTGTCATTTGTCAATTGCAAATGTCATTGTCCGGCATTTAGCAATTTAGTTAATATTTATTTATTTATTATTATTATTTATTGCCTTTATATATTGCTGGTCAGTGTTGTTCTTTTCCATGGCATACCATAATTCTGCAATTGTCGTATGCCTTTTTTGGATCTACAAGCACCAAATGCAGTTGGCTTCCATAAGCAAGAGTCTTTTCTGTGAGCTGCTTTAAGCAAAATAAATTGTCTATGCAGGATCGTCCAGGTCTAAATCCGCTCTGCTCCTGCATTTCATTCATTTGGTTTTCATTTTGTTTCTCAATGCTTTGTCATGCAGTCTACCTGTGGATGCCGTCACGCTCAAACCCTCGATAGTTTGTGCAGATATTTTTATCATCCTTTTTGTGGATTGAGCTGATGTATGCTAGTTTTCATTCGTTGGGTACGGGGTTTCCAGCTAGGCATTTATTAAACATTTCGCACAATACTTCTACTACTGCTTGCGGTGCGTGTTTCAACAGCTCCACAGGTATACCTCCCGGTCCCGGAGCTTTATTATTTTTCATACATCGTAGTTCTTTTTTTATTTCTTCTACTGTTATCAGTTTATCTTTATTTGTTGTATTTTCTATTTCATACTCCAAATTTTGAAATTGCGGTCCGTGTTCTGTCAGTAACTCTGTATAATAAGTTTTCCATTCTTGTAAGCTGACTGGAGAAATCGTCATTTTTTTAGATTAGTTTAGTTTTTTTATTATTTTCCATGCTGCACTTGACTTTGAGCTTCCTAGGATACTGTCTAGGTACGTGCAAGTTTTTTCCCAATGCTTGTCTTTGGTTTT
Organism: Ignelater luminosus; assembly: GCA_011009095.1. Lineage (NCBI taxonomy): Eukaryota > Metazoa > Arthropoda > Insecta > Coleoptera > Elateridae > Ignelater > Ignelater luminosus. The sequence continues at coordinate 96,138 of VTPC01001346.1, forward strand.
GGTAACTTCCTTCTTTATCATGTAACAATATCTTTCAAAACGGGCGTAGCGTAAATAATAACCGTTTTTCGATTATTGTAGCTCTGTCTTCTTTATGGTGGGCGAGACTCAACTACAGAGGTTTCAAAGGCTACAAAATCGTGGAATGGGTGTCATTACAAGCTCTAATAGATATACACCAATTAAACACTTACATAATACTTTGAAATTCATACCGGTAGAATTATTCAAAATTTACTAATTTTTATTTATAATGTTATTAAGGAAAAAGCACCGACATATTTCAATGACATTTTATACAAAATAATGAAATGCATCAGTACGGAACTAGAACGGCTACAAATGATCGAATAACATATGTTAGCAACAAAACTACATGCAAATCAATTTTTGAAAAAGGAATTCAGATATTCAGTAGGTTGCCAAATGCAACACGAAATGCACTCAATGTTAAACAGTTTAGAAATAACATTAAAAACCTCGACTGTGATATGCTTTAAGTGCTACGTCTTTAATGTCATTACTGTAAACGTTTAATGTATTCCACATGCTATTAATGTATACAATATTTTACTGATTTACTTTTAATTTTATATTCATTTTTATTATTATATATTTACACTTCACGTCAAGTTTCAAAACGATCGTAACACGTAACTAATACAACGCACCCACACCGTGTATCGATGGTAACTGCAGGAGCCACTTGTACTTTGGCTCAACCATTTCGCTAACTCCGAACATCCCCCCTCACCAGCCAGCCGGTGCTGAAGTCTATAGCCACTTAAAAGCATTGGAGCCACACTTTGACTGGCACCAAACTTTTATTTTTATCATTTTGTCGCGCGGTGTTCACTTGTTCAGTATATTTATATTTACAAAATAGCAATTTTTAATTTTTTAATCTCTGGTAAAGGTCAGACTTTAAAAAGAAAAATTTGAAGAGTATAAATTATCTTTTTCAAATTGGAAAACGAAATGTCGGTGGTGGTACCATGGCTCTTTGGCTTTTTATTACTTGTTTTGTCATGCCCTGCTAGAAAATAAAATTGTAATGATTACACGTTACTTTATTATGACTCTTCCACGCTTTATATTAGAAAAAAGCATATGAATGATAGGTGTTATTAGTGTAAAATGAAATCCAATTCTATCTACCCAGGTATAAAATGTGAGCCATCAAAGTATGACAGGCGATTTGACGTGAGACTTGTTTTCATGTTAAACGAGATAAGTTAATGGAAGTCCTTTGTACAAATAATGTCGCAAATCATTATTTTAATTAGGTAGTCGATACACAAGATCTGACTTAGCAGTAATCAGGCAAAATATATTGTGTGATTATGGACAGATTACACACAATTATAGTTTGTATATTTCATTAATTCATTAATTAAAATAACCAATTACGACATTATTTGTGCAAAAGACTGTACGTTGATTTCATACCTAGCTTCAATAAAATATTTGTTACCGTTGTTCTTTAAAATTACTCAACGAAGACACTCTTGAAGTTAGGTGACTTCCCTTAAGACTCGTTAAATATTAAAGACATCTTACATGTTTCTAATTTAACTGTTCGCTAGTCTTTTTTATTATTCTCCGTGATCCTTTATACCAAAAGAAATCGAAGATATTTAAAAGAAACCGTTTAGAAATAAGTCATGACTAACCAAAGCTTTTCTTTTTTAGATTTTCCACTGCATACAATATTACTGTATGCCAGCAACACAACAGCAATCGAGCTATATGGTCTACATAATCTTCACAAGCTGGAAGTAGAAGGAAACCCAATGAATACAATCACTGCTTCAGTATTTCCGGGTTCTGTTGAAGAATTGATCTTTTTACGGAATGAAATTGTAACAATTGAGCCCAAATCATTTGACAGTTTGAAACACCTTTTTAGCATCAATTTAGCCAGTAACAAGATAAAGAGAATCAATACAAACACATTCCTGAATTCCACTGCGCAGCTTTTGTTTTTGCAAAGAAACCAGATCGACACTATAGAACCAAGAGCATTTTCTGACATGAAAAAGCTTGCTGCTCTTTTTTTAAGTTTTAATAAATTGTCAAAAATAGTCAGTTACACTTTTGCGCAAACTTCAATGCAGTTTTTAGATTTAAGCAGTAATCAAATTGAGATTATAGAAAGCAATGCTTTTGCAGGTCTCAAAAATCCTTTGTATCTTAATTTGAATTATAACAAACTAACTAAAATTTACGACAACGCATTTTTCGGAACCATAGTAGCACATTTGTTACTGTTTCAAAATCAAATTAAAGAGATTGATGGTAACGCCTTTAAGAATACAAGCTATCTTAATCTTGCGATGTCAAATAACAAACTTAGCGTTATTCATACCCACACGTTTTCTATACATTCACTCGAATCACTTTACTTAGTTTTTAATGAAATTACAGATATTGAGCCTAACGCTTTTTATGGTAGCAACAATATGTACGAGCTGAGCTTGAAAGGAAATAAATTAAGTACTATTCGAAAAAATATGTTTTCGGGGTCGTCGGTTCATGTGTTGGTCTTGTCTGAAAACATCATTACAAATATCGAGTCTGACAGCTTTAAAGATCTAAAAAACCTCAGCTTCCTTGTTTTGTATGCTAACAGGATTACTCAAATCGATGAACATATGTTACCAAGTTTGACAATCCAGCAATTAGGTCTACATGACAATCCTATTAGGTATGTTCAACCGGGAGTTTTTGATAAATTTTGTAATCTTACAATGATGACCCTTTCTTATACTAAACTAACTGTTTTCCCTACTTTTTGTGAATCACTGTCTTTATTAGGTATACAGTTTGGAATCGATGCTATTAAACCGATTAATCTAAAGAATTTAGAGAATTTACTATTGTTTGGTAATAATATAACAAAAATCGAGGCCAGCACTTTCTCAGGATATGCACTCGAAATCTTGTCTTTAAATTATAATAGAATCAGAATCATTGAGCCCTATGCTTTTAAAAATCTGAGTAGTTTACGTGTCCTTAGGTTGAATGATAATGAATTAAGTAGAATCGATAAAAATGCTTTTACTGAGTCCACCGTAGAAGATTTAGATTTAAGTAACAATACAATAGAATTTATTGAACCTGGAACATTTCGTGGGCTACGTCTACGCGAACTCAATCTGAACAAGAATAAAATGAAAATAATCGGCAGTAACACATTCTCTAATGCAACAATTGAAACATTATTTCTATCAGAAAATAAGATTGAATCCATCGAAATTAATGCATTTGCTGTCGTCGATGGCTTACGCGAACTTTTTTTAGCCAGTAACAAAATTACGAAAGTAGACAAGAATATTTTCAGGTCCTCTACGTTGCAATTAGTGCATTTAGGGAATAATAGTATTTCTGAGCTGTTTATTAGAAATTTCGAGCAGTTATCTAATTTAACTAATCTAAACTTGACTGTTCCCGAACTTGACATTTGTCTTAATAGCAACTGGACCCCTGTCGTGCAGGACATGTGCCGATATTTTAAACTGCAATTTTACAACGAAGGTGACAGTACGATTGTTGACATGATAAACCTTTATATATTACAAACAAAAGACTATCCACATCCATCAGAGAGAGAGATTGTGGTTAATGTTGAATTCGATGAGTCAAAATAAATTGCTAAAATAACTGTATCCATGCGGTAATTAAGAGTAGATAGGATCGGGTCAAATGTCATACCAGCTCACAAGTTTGGGCTGGTTCAACTTTACATTCATGATGATATTGATACACCTTTAACCAGAGACTGAAAAAAATCAAGTCGTCGATTAGCAACCTTCGATTAGTACTGACAGACTTCCTTCTGTCAGTGTGCATGATGCATCTGCTGTGGCTGTAAACACCTGAGAAGCAAAAAATAATAACGTTGCTAAGAAACCGATTGTAGTACATTATTTAAAGTCTCCCGAGAACAAAGTTTGTAGAAAGAAAAAAGTAAGTCTTTTTATTAAAACCGCGTCTAGAATGATTCTAGCGTTCGGATTGTTTCACATGGTAGGTTTTCATTAAATTTATTGAATAAATTAAAAGTCAAAGGTGCCATAATTAATAATTAATAAGACCACTAATTTAAATTTGTTTTCAATTGTTTTTTTGATATTGAAAATAAATTGATCCGATTCTCTACGGTTTATACTCTATTATTTACGTAATTTTTATTAAAGTAAGTTATCATAAATGCGTAGCTGCTCAAACGCAGTTTTATTATCATACATGAAATCTCCGTTCAATAACACATGTCTTCGAAATATTAGAAAACCAGAGAATTTTTGGTAAAATTTTGCCATCTTGTATATTGCAAACAAGCATTTTCCACATGTGCTTTGTTCGACAAAGTACCTACGTTTATCATCCTCCAATATGTGTACAAAAACGCGTCTAATCGGAATATTTTTTAAATAAAAATTATATTAAAATTTATTGTAGATTTTACCACAAAAACTTGCTAGAAAAATAATATGAAAATTAACGTGAAAAATGTATCCTGTATGACACGTCAATTTTTTTTTTAAATTTTCCTTTCAATGCAACTGTGTAACAAACTGAAATTAGATCATGTGCTGTAAACTTGAGTGTTTTAAGATGAGCTAGCAGAATTACTTCACTTATTAATTTTAAATTCCCTTGAAAGTATTTATTTTCATGTGTTACTATATTGGGCGTTGGAGATAAATAAGATCTGCAAAGTTAAGTTGAAGTTGAATTTTATGTATTCAAGTTATCGCTCTGTACGGACCCTTGAAAATAAGTTTCTCTAGAGAATGTTTAGAAATTTTATTTTTGCAATTTCTTGTGATCCAAAACCATTGCAATATATGTATTATAAATACACAAAATCTAAAACATTTAATCATTATTTTGAGAATTTATTGTATCGTCGTTCATAATCTTTATGATTCAAAAGTCTTGCTTATCTATCATTTCGAGAAAACCTAAATATACTCATTGTATTTTGTTGTGTAGACTGTAGCTGTTAGCAGTACATAAAGAAATTATTTTTTATAATAAAATGTAATAAACTTTTATCTTTATATAAGGTTTTTTATTTTACCTTGGAGTGGATTTTCTATAAATGGATATATATGTTTAAGTTATTATGTAATACTAAATAATTGTGAAGGATCTGTGCAAGATATCTGCAAATAAAAATAGTTTTCCCTTAATTAAATAATTTTTTTTGTATTGAAAATCGTAAGAATTATTTCGCTGTAATTACTCTAGGATGATCATGATTGATCTTTTCTTGTAGTCTATAGCTATCTGTAGATGATAAATGTAGTTCAAGGTAATTCTTTGTTTTTGTAGAAGTAATTCCTGCTTGTTTTATGGGATTTTACTGGACAATTATTTGTTTCCGGCTATTTAAAAGAGTTTAACTATTATAGTTTCGTTGGCTAATGATTGACTGTTAGATTTGGGATTGGTTGATCAGTTTTGGTCAATTTAGGGCTATTTGCATACGAATTTTTCCGAGATTTTTAGACATTAGCTTTTTGTTTAAATACCCTATTTACTTATTAGGTTTTAAATCAATTTTATGCTTGCCTTATTAGTGTTTTAATTGTTTTCATTGATATATAGCTTTATCTTAAATGCATGTTTTGTGTTGATATTTTCTTGATTATTTCTCTAAGGTTAAATTTCCTTTGTATTTTCTGGACCAACCCGCAGTTGGCACATGAGATTAGCCGACTTACTTTTTTTGGTCAGAATGGCCATTGGGTGTAGATTTTGCGTTTCGTCGGTAGACCAAGTTTCCGAAATCGACGGGGGATTAGTTTAAGAAGTCGTTTTGTGACACACGGGTTTGTGCTGTTCACTGTTCGTTTTAACGGTCTTTACCCGTTTCTTCTTCGAATTTCACATTTTGTGGATAAGTGCCCAGTGCTTCCGCGGGTGGGAGTGTGCACTAGCTTGTGGATTTCACCCTCTCAGTTCTGGATTACATCTTTTTGGTAAAATTCTTTAGGAAGCTTCAAATCCATTGAAGGTATGTCAGTTTGTCTCTTCTCTTTAATCTGTTCTCACCTGCTTGCGCGTCCTCCATAGCTTCTTGGGGAGGCCAGTTATGTGGAGACGACATCGGTCTTGGGGAAAGAGGATCACCTTGGTGAAGCAGTGGGGAGCTGTTCCGTACCCCTTCCTAAGTTCCGAGACTATTCGTGGCTCCCAGGTAATGCGCGTCAGCGACTGACTTTGGATAGCAGCATTTGGCATTGAAATCCCAAACGGCTGCTCGTGTTATCAATCACATTTCATTAATTTGTTCTCAACTGTGACTATTTTAAAATAGTGTGGTGCAATACATTAAATTTTTATTTTCGGCTTCTTCCCATCATTAATCTTCATAAAATATAGTTACTTGTAGTATTATGGATCTATTTTTGGTTACTACCATTTGATCTAGTGAAATGTTTATGCTTTAAAGATTTTGCACTTTAGGAAAGCTTTTAGTTAATTTTTTTTAATTTGGAAAAGTTACACAAAATAATTTCATGATTAAAACCTAGATACAAAATTAATTTTATCATAACGGTTGTTTAAAACAAAATTTTTTTTGAACTACCTAGAACTCAGTGCTGATTTTGTTTCAATGACTTCTTAAGCGATGGGACAAAATATGAAAACAGCTGTGTGTATGTATATGATCTGTTTCAGGTTCTGAATAAAAAATTTTTCTGTCTGACGTAGATACATCAGCGAAGTCTGCGGTATCAAGTAAGTTCTCTTCTGGTATCTGTTCTGATTATGTGTTCCTTATCGCCTGTTTTTATTTATTCCAAATAATTTATTTAAGGGTTTAGAAATTTAAATTTATTAATCAAAATCAAAATCGGGCTCTGCCCTCATAATTAATGCTGCCGTTAATGGTAACAACAAAACCTTTTTTAAAAAAAGGTTGAAGATCTCCCTTGAGACCTCAAGTCTTCGGGGCCAACACCACAAACTATGATAACATCATAATAATAGTATTTCTTTATATTATTGTCATAACCTTTAGAAAATATTTTCTTAATATTTAGTTCGTAACTACTGGTAATATTTTCATATGATATAAAGAAAATGTTATGTAAAAGTTATAAGGTAACATTATCTACAAAACGTTTAGGTAATATTATATTAATATTAAAGCGTTATAATACAATAATATTTTGGAAGTATATTATTATTACTTTTACAATGATGTCTACAACGCGTTAGCAAAAACATTAAACGAATATGGGTATTAAAAAGTAAATCTCTATTACACTTTTTAAATCAGATTCGTAATTCTTTGTATAAGTTAATCTGTCTAATATAATACATAACATAAAATAATATAATACTCAACTCTAATTTGCAATATTTATTATTCTAAATATTAACAGAGCTAACATTGTTTTTCGTGATGCATTATCAAAACGCAATTTGATTCATACCCTCAGATGAGTTATATTGTTGTATACCTGCATAAATAATTAAAATTGGTAAATATTATAAACGTAGGAAGCTTCCAAATATACCTTTCAAAGATTTGTAAGGGTTTCCGTGACGACCCATTTTTAAAGTATTATTTCTTAAATCTTCCTACAAGTCACATCAGGTTAATCGAAGGGTATAAAAGCCTTTAGACTTGATTTTTCGAGGTTCATTTCCATTCATTCGTTCATTATAACAAAGTCAGTTCATTTTATTATAATTGTTCATTTTGTCCAGTTTATTTATTATAACAAAGTCAGTTCGCCTAGTATAACAAAATCAATATTATTCTATTTTATAGTTAATATAGGAATAATTTAATATAGTTTTTGTGTAAAAGTATACGCCTCATGTAAATAAATAAATTGTGTTTACCAATAAAAGTATTTTATTGGAGTTATACAACAATATACATATGTCTTGTGTTTGAAGGTCCTACCTGGAAGTTTGGGTTTATAATACCTTTTTAAACCTTTTAAACTTTGAAGCAATAATTCGAAGAAGTTCTCAGTTTTAAACAATAAATTTGTATTTTACTTAAGAGTTTCAAGAAGGTTACAGGGCATGTTAATAACTTTTTTCAATTTGTGGTGGCATCTAAATAATGTTACAGTTACTAGCCTAACGACTATTTTAAACTAATTAAAAGTAACCCATTGCCGGTTTCTGAAAAGAAACTTATTCCAGGAATTTTTCTTATGCCTGTTGTATGTACCTATACTATGTGCTAGGTAACATACCCAGCACCTACCATGTAGTAATTATTATACATATCATATAATATAAATTCTGGGCATTCTGGTTAATAACGAAAAAAATTAATAATTTGATAAAACTAGCAAATAGCAGATTATACACATACTATGTTGGTATTTAGTGGTAATTGTTTATGTTAGTAACCCTTACAAAAACTTTATAGTAGTATAATATCAGAAAACATGTTATGATGATGTGTTATAGGAATTAGAAATGCGTTCTTTTTCCTTAATTATCGCCGCAAAGGTAAACTTCATAAGCCATATAACTAATTAAATACTTCTGAAATGACTTACGTAATTGTTTTGTTACAATTAATTTTGATTTTCATGAGGTGTTTTATTATAAATATTGCACATTTAACGGTAAAACTGATTTTAGTTGCTTGGTACGATTGCCTGCATTTTTATTCTTATTTAATCTTTTAAGGGGTTTATTGCTGGTTTATTGCTTTGACCGTCGGTCGGTAGGTCTTCTATTGTTATAAATATATTTACAACCGAAACATACAAATTTTATATTTTTTGGTACCTGCCTAAATGCCTATCTTCACAAGTTTTGCAGCTTTGCATTTCATTCTCATCTGTGAAATTTTATAGTTCATATTTGATAAAATTAATTATGTAAGCATGTACATATGGACATGTACATATACATAACAAAGTAACATAAGAAATGACAATAATTGCAGACCACTAATAGAAAATAGTTTTGCTGCATTTCTCATTTGCATCTTTTGGATTATTTTTAAAAATTCAATTTATTCAGATTAGTTTTTAGATTAAACAACTCATTGCACTAAAGTAGATTTACCAATTTTAGTTATTAGATATTACACTTTATGTCTTTTTTAAGTGTTATGTGTGGATGCAGACGTCCTTCATAGAATTATCTCTTGACGTTTGTGGGCATGTTGTGTCCTCTTGGTTAGGTTTAATAATTATTGTACACTGATATTGTTAATGTGTTTTATTAAATTAAATATTAAATTAAAATTAGCACTACATTAATACAAAATGGAATGACTGCTAAAACGATATTGTGAACACTGTTGCCGTTTCTTCAAGTCCTTCCTTTTTATATCTGGAATAACATAATATTGTGCAAAACCTTCTTCGAAAATGATTGTGTCTGTTTTAAAGGTAAAAATGATTATTACATCTATTTTTAACGGAAAGGGACACGCATAGTTCTTTGTAAGGGCTGCTTCCACTGAAGAGATGCGTAAGCTTAAGAAACATCTTAAGCTACAACTCATTTAACTTATACATTATTGCGCAATGTGGAACTTAATGCTAATAGATTATTAATATAAATATAAAACATAAAATGTAATTCTACAAATAAAGTTTTAAAACTGTAGAATATAAAATATGCTAATAAATAATTAGGGATTATATTAAATTATGTGAATAATATAAAAATGGTTATGCAACAGGCATTTGTATTCACCAACAAATTAAAATAGTAGTAAAAGTAAAACAAATATCATCTGTATAATCTGATCTAATATTAATGCTATATTAAGAACAAATATTAGTAACATGTTACATAAACATATTCAGGCTATATCTATATTTTATATTACTAGAATATTATACAATGATGTGGTTATTACATTTACAGTTTTACAACATCCTGAACAGAAATCTCTAAAAGTAGTTGGGGCCAGTGGGGCCGTGTTGACTCTTGCACCTTGTGTGGTTGCGGTGATGACTATGAGATGTCGGCGCTAAAGCTTCATGCTATGCATGTCGTTATTTGAGCTCTATATATAGGGCAGCATGAAGTTGTGAGAATTATAAAACGCTATACTCTACTGATTAGAACAGAATAACGTAGAAACAGATCTATCTAGGGGTACTTCTATACAATCCTCTCACATATTTAAAACTTTTCGAGAGCACTTTTCTTGTATTGTATTATTTTATATCTATACACTCCAATTTGAATAAATATTAGCGGAACATTATGAGAAAATATTAAGAAAGTATTTTCAGCTAATATGAGAAAAATATTCAAAAATGTAAATTGTGTAATACTGTGTGCTGCTTGGCACCAAATGTAATTTAAATATTCCTTCCAAAATATTATCTTAAATTATGAAATAATGTTCGTACAACGTTATTACCGAATATTAACAGAAGATTATGATAATATATCAAGAACATATTTTAGGATAATATAAGGAAAATTTTCAAAAATATGACATTTAATATTACTGGAATATTTTTTGAAAATACTACTATAATGTTATTACCGAATATTAACAATACATTATAAGAAAATATGGAGAAAATATTTTCAGCTAATGTAAGCATAATATTCAAAAGCGTTACATTTAATATTACTGGAATATTGTTTGAAAATATTTTTATAATATTGTGTGCTGCTTGGGTATTTAATATCGGTTTTGGTGCTTCAAATAAAGGCCGCCTGCGGCAGCCAAACTCAAACTTTACCTGATAAACAAAATTAACATAAAAATAACTTCTTATTTCCATAATTTTTTGGGCAATTGCGATCTTTAAAATTTTACTTGATTTTGTTGTATGGCCATAAACCAAAGCAATATTTATGTAACTATAGTATTTTCTATATAAAAATCACACAGCGAAGTGGATCTTTTACAGATTGTGCCCCGCACAAAAGCGCCTGACCAAAATGATAAATAATAATAAATTTTTATACAATGCACTTATTCTGAAGTGAAACTTTACTACATTAAACGACTTATAAACAAGCAGTAAAGCGGTAAAAATCAATATTTCCTTATTTAAAGTTAGGTATAAAGAAAGTGCACAATTCAAATAATAGTGGATAATATCCAGTTATATTAAAGTTTGCCTGATTCACCTGTCAATGTGAAAGGGGTTTCAAAAAGAATTTATGACTTTCTTCTTAGACGTTTTTAGGAAAATTTTGTGTTTGCTATACAAATGAGAAAGAGAGGGACATGGTTTTTTCTAAGAATGTAATAAAAGTATTTAGCCCGTCTGCATCTAAACAGTAAATTCTTCAAAGAACACCACTGATTTGGTTCCCTGCCTTCGTTCGGTTCGAGTAAATTCATTCCACAGTGTTCCGCAGTTTTTGTGCAAATTTGTCTGGTTTAGTATCCTTAATAGGTAAGTTTAAATTAGTAATATGTAGTATTTGTACTGATTCTTGTATTTTTAAAGATAACAATTTACTGTAAGCGAAATGTCTAAAAGAATAAAGTAAAAACCTGTTAGTACTTTATCAACTAGACAAAAGTACCGTAGATTATGGCAGTACAAAAATATTATAAAAGCGAAACATAAATTACAATTATTCAATAATAAAAATAACAACCATAATAAAATCTTTGACAAAATTGAAAACAATACTAATATAAAAGAAATAATAGCATCAATGACAATAATAGCAGCACAAGTAGTTTTAGCGATACTAAAATTTTAAATTCTGATATTACAATTATTCAATCAATCAAAGATCAGAGGTAGAGCAAATTCTGCCGATAAATACAAAAGAAAGTTTTGGAGAATTAGAAAATTAAATAAAGAACATGCGGATTTGTTTGTTAAACATAATTATTTTTGTTCATTCGTTTGTTTTTTTTTCTAGAAACTTTTTTTATGTAAGATCGGAGGAGTTGGCTATAAAGGCAAGATCTTCTGAATTTAAAAAATGTTCTAATCAACGAATTTGCTGTTATTCGTGGTTATTATTCATTGCGTCAACGTGGGAATCTCCGAATGGTTGGAACCAAGGCGGTGAATATCGGACAAAGGTATTATTTTTATCGTAATATTTATAGCTCGCATATATAAATTATTTTGTTTTTCAGAAATTGAGCAATGTTGTTCCGAGAGGCTACGCCATGCTGCACATAGATTAAAAAGGGACGAGAAGGAAAAACCCAAGCAGCACACAATATTATAAAAATATTTTCAAAAAATATTCCACTAATACTAAATGTAACACTTTTGAATATTTTGCTTATAAATATTAGCTAAAAATATTTGCTGGATATTTTCTCAAAATGTTTTGTTAATATTCGGTAATAACATGATAAGAACATTATTCTATAATATTAAGATAATATTTGTGACGAACATTATAGTTATATTTGGTACCAAGTAGTACACAATATTACAGTAATATTTTCAAAAAATATTAATATTAAATGTAACGTTTTTGAATATTTTCCTTATATTAGCTAAAAACGTTTTCTCAATATTTTCTCATAATGTTTTGTTAAAATTTGATATTAACATTATAGTAATATTTTTAAAAAATATTCTAGTTATATTAAATGTAACATTTTTTAATATTTTCTTGATATATTCTCATAAGCTTCTGTTAATATTTGGTAATAACATTATACGAACATTATTCCACAATATTAAGATAATATTTGTAACGAACATTATAGTTATACTTGGAACCAAGCAGTACACAATATTACAGTAATATTTTCAAAAAATATTCTAGTAATATTAAATGTAACGTTTTTGAATATTTTCCTTATATTAGCTAAAAATGTTTTCTCAATATTGTCTCATAATGTTTTGTTAAAATTTGATAATAACATTATAGTAATATTTTTAAAAAATATTCTAGTTATATTAAATGTAACATTTTTGAATATTTTCTTGATATATTCTCATAAGCTTCTGTTAATATTTGGTAATAACATTATACGAACATTATTCCATAATATTAAGATAATATTTGTAACGAACATTATAGTTATACTTGGAACCAAGCAGTACACTATATTACAGTAATATTTTTAAGAAATATTCCAGTATTATTAAATGTAACATTATTGCATATTTTCCTTATATTAGCTGAAAATACTTTCTTAATATTTTCTCATAACGTTCCGCTAGTATTCGGTAACAATCTTGCATGAATATTTACTTCTTAATATTGAGATAATATTAGTAACGAATATAATAACTACCTACATAATAACATTTAATACGCGCAGGTGTATACATATTTAAATGGACCCCATTCAAATTGGAGTAGTGTACTCATATAAAATAATACAATACAAGAAGAGTCTTCTCCAAAAGCGACATGCATAGCATGAAGCTTTAGCGGGGACATCTCATAGTCATCACCGCAAGCACACAAGGTGCAAGGATCAACGTGGCCCGACTTGCCAGTTTAACATACATTACATTTAAAATACAAATGTATGTATAATTCTAAAACTTTTGTAGAAGACTTTTCTTGAATTCTATTATTTAATATAAACATAGTTCAATTTTTGAATACAGACACGTTTAGGAATAAGTGCTTTATTGTACAGTTCTAGTTAAGAAATGACCGTTATCCGTAGTAGAAGTAAGGGACTCTGCGCACTGCATCACGGTCGTCCAGAAAGCTCAAATTAGAAATCCAAAAGTGAATTATAAACTAATTTGCAATATGTTTTATTAGTAATGTAGCATTATTATAAAAATGAATGTCTTTTCAAATCGTTTATTATTCCTTTTTATTAATATGTATGACCTAGGAAACATAAGTTAGAAAAGTAGAATTTAAGGAAATTAAATTATTTTTATGTTAAACGATTTAAATTGTTTATTTTATCTACATATAAGCTGAAACGTTTGACAACATACTAAGCTGTAAAGAACAACATTTGTATGTATCAAATCTTTGTTTATTTCACTTTGAAACGTATTTTATTTGACTTATATATTGCATCATTTTTCACGTTTTCTAAAAAGGAATAAGAATCGAATCTATAAGAATATAATTAAAGCAGTATTTTAAACTAATTTTTTTTTTAAATTTATTTGTTTTATGATTATTATGTTATTCACTCATCGAAATATTGTTCTTTCTCATATTGATTCCAATCAATTTAAATTTTTATTGTACACAAATAAAATAGTTAGTACTCCTTTTCGTCAATTTCATTCCATTTATTTGTTTTATATTTATGAAATTGTAAGTAACTTATTGTAAGAAGAAATTTATTTCAATAATATAATTAATTCTCTTACTTACTTATTCTTAACATTAGAAACCTATTTATTTATATGAAAATTATACCAGAAATAAATTAGAAATTAGATGTGAAGAATGAAGATGTATCTTTGAGGAATCTGAAAAACCTTCAATTCTAATAGATAAATCCTGTTAGATAAAAATACCCACTAAAAGGTGAATAGATTTAATTATTCAATTTTAAATAGATACCAGATATTGTTTATATTTTATTCAACGAACGTTCTTTTAGGGTGGAGATACTGAACGGGTTTTCATAAACTCTTCAAACCGTGGTGGGTTAACACTTGGCAGGCA
>VTPC01001347.1:0-135569 GCA_011009095.1 Ignelater luminosus
AGTAAGATTACTATGATATCACGCCTGTCAATTAATAGATTAAGCAAAAATTGTGGGCAATTAAATGTAACACTTACTCATGAAAATTTAGTGTTTCATCTCGTGAAGTGGATTTACAAACAATACAAAGTTTGTAGCCCATTTTAACAATAACAAAAACACCACAACAGTAACAAACTAACAACAATAACAAATAAATGAAAAAATAACAAATAAATGAAAAAATAACAAATAAATGACAAAAATAACAAAAAAAAAAACGACAACAAAATACTTTTAAAAGTTTAATCTGGAAACTTTGCAAATTAGGCAACACGTGTTATACCGACCAAACGCCTACCTACGTTCTGAACATACCCAACATACCGCGCAAGACCCTGGTTAGACCGTATCGAGCCCGGTGTAGATAAAGAGCATCCGAGAATCACTGATGAATATAATGTTATGAAAAGAGTAGAAAATAGAAACGTACGTTGTACATGTTGGCTTAAACATGTATAATGCTTTAATACGGCGTCATCTCATTTACCCCTACCATATTTCTGGTTAATTACATTCTGAAAAGTGTGCATTTCAATAATCTGACGATTTGAGCGTGACGTAAGGGAGTGGGAGGGTCAGAAACTTGCAAAAAAAAACACGTCACCTTGACATTCTCGAGCGCGGTCGAATTTTTTTTTTTTTATTTTGAAGGAAATACTTCAAGAATAATGGAAGAAATATAATCTGCCGATTTTCGCAAGCCAAAGAAGCAAAAATCGTCAATAAAGTTTAGTGCGTGCAGCTGCAGTGAAACATTTATTCCCCACTCCGTGCCTCTCTTTCCCTTTCACTTTTTCTCTATCTCTTACTCTCTCGCACCATCCCCACACTACTTTCCGTCGCCATGACGGCATCACAGCTGATCATACGGATTCGCGGCATTATAAAATATATGTACAGTCTTTATCAAATTAAATGAGAATCTGGATTTAAATTGTATAATAATTACTGTACTTTACAGGTTTTTATTATAGTTATGTATTGTAAATTTAAGAATACAAGTATCTAAACAATTGATCTTTTTATTTATTGTAATAGAAACATACAATGCACATTTATTACGCGATTTAGATCCTTCAGATTCTCATTTAATTTGGCAAAAGCTGTACAACGCTCCGGCTTGTTTGTATATGTATTATAATGAAAAGAAATAAAGTTTTTCATTTTCATACTATTTTCCGTGCATTTTATTTGTCACATTTAGTGATTTAAAAAAAAAATTTTTTCAAACCGTCAGATTAAGAAATTCCATCCAAATAATCGTCAGATTAAGGGTCAATCCGCACTAGGACATCAAGCTGAATCACCTGTATAATAATCTGACGCGCTCGAGTATTTCAAAATGGCGATTTTTTTGCATTTTTAAAAAGCCACCAAGAGCTTGCGTCACGTCTGAATCGTCAGTCTTTTGAATGGGAGCTTCTTTCGGGTTCACTTAACGTCCCCTCTGAATATCTGACGGGCTCGAATAAATTTTTTTTGTCCCATTTTCTACCCTTCCGTACAGCCACCCCCACCATGCAAACAGGCAGATTAATATACCTCCAGTATCAGAGACACGTGGGGCATATACACTATCAATATCTGACGCGCCCGAGTATTTCCATGTGGCTATTTTTTTTTACATTTTTGAAAATCTGTAGACGCTCCCCTGACCGGTGAAAGGCTGTACATCACATAACCTTTTTTTCTTTTTACCATCAAATCTTCAAAATCCAATAGGTCCCTACGACGCTCGAGTAAATCCCCATTTAGCATCGTGGGCTCCCCTACTATAAACCTTGGTTACAAAAGATATTACAATATAAACATACACAATGTACAAACATTTAGTTGACCTAATTTTGAATAGACCAGTAAATAATTTGTTCAAACAATGAGTCAAGAACGTACTTTTAATAATATCAAATAATATGGGCAGTCTCCGGGTTGATAGTCCTTCGTAGCTAAGCACGTCCTCGAACTGTATGTTCAACACTAAAGAAAAAGATTATAAACATTCACGATAAAAAAAGCTTAAATAAAACCTATCTAGCTATCTCAAACTAGGAAACTTAAAAATAAATCTAGCACAATTTGATTTATAATCAACTTCTTCATGAAATAAATTACCAATTTTAAGTACTAGTAATTTACGTACCAAAGGAGGAAAGTAATTTGATACAGTCGAGGCCGTAATATTACTTACTCCCGTGGAACGTGCAACATTTTTTCGCCCGCAAACTAAATTTATTTTTGTTTGTAACAGGGACGTAATGATTCATAACAGCCCTTGAGATGTGATAAGGGTGGAAAACTGAATTTACTTTTTACAGCGCCAACTAAAAGGAGTCGGTAAACTAGCAGCTAAACAATAAACAATTTACTGCATTCGTTTCACTCAACCTAAATAAAATATAAAACGGAGAGTAACAGTTTTCCGCGATGCGTGATTACTTTATAAACAAGAACGATAATTTCCAAACAAATATGTACAATAGACTGACTTACAGACAGTGGCGGCTGGCGACCTAACTCCAGGTGGTACCAAAACCACGTGATCGTCGCTTGATTGGTTTGTTTCAATTGGTTAAAATTGTCAGATTATATAGAAACAAACCAATCAAGCGACGAACACGTGGTTTTGGCAGCACCTGAAGTTAGGTCACCAGCCGTCACTGCTTACAGATAGGTACAGTAATCCTTAAATCCGTAAACACTTTTGACAAGCACAAAATTTACTACTAAATTCACAAACATCACATAGACGCTACGGCTCGGCGCTCTACTGCGCCCGCTGGATCTGGGGCGTCTAGACAACTGAGAAGTAGGTCAGTTGGCTGCAGAGGAATCCCAAGAATCCAGTAAGGTTTAAAAACGATATTTATTTGTTTACAACACTACGGAGCTATTTATCCAGCAATACGAACTGTTACGATGAGGTACAAACGAGACACAAACGACAAACATCTTGTTCCCAGGGAAAGTCTTAATTTTCCGATGAACTGGAAATAGCGAAGTGTTTGCAATCCGGTTCACTAATTACCGGGACAGGTTATACTTTAACCACGATAGCTGTATCCAACGGAACTTGGATTTCGTGATACCAAACACAGAAAAGGGGTGTTCAAGTGTGTAGACAAAACGAGAAAATCACAAGCGCGCCGTTTATCGCGCAAAGGTCGAAATGAGAATCTTCAACTAACTAAAAAGGGGTAACTTAGCATCTTACGACGCCATGATTGTTAATCCAAACACTGACACAACTCATTAGTCAACCTAATGTCATAACACAACTGAATGGTTGTTTTGGAAAACTGGGAAAAGTTAACTCACACCGCTGAATTTAACCTGCAGAGAGGTTGAGATTTTATAGCTTAAAGTTGTCAGGCAAGTCGTAAAAAGTAATTAATCAGTTAGACACCGCAAACTACCCTATGAAATTCTATGAATACATATTACAATTATATAGAGAAATACAGAGGCAAATTTTATTTCAAAGATATTCGGTCTTACTTGTTACCTGTATAAGATAACGAGATAGTACGAACTGCACTGTTTTGTGGAGGAATAAACGGTTAATCTTTTAACAGATGAACTTTCATTTGCAAAGTCTAACTGTGATTTTATGTTTTACGGACCAACATGATAGTTTTATCAAAGGGTAATAAACTGATTCTACAGCAATAAATAACGAAATACTTACAAACTACAAGGATATGCATTTGTAGAGAATGTTAAAATAAAATACAAGATACAAATGCGTTTTGAAGACACGGGATTTTATCGGAATAAAAGTCTAATAGAATATTTACATAGGTTTCGATTTAGCAGGGCGCTTGCTGTATACTAAACGACCGGATTGAACTTTGTCAACGCCCTTAAACTTACGAGACGACACGATAGGTACCGTAGTTTGGGGCGAATTTGATTTCCGGGGGCGAAATTGATCACTAGTTCCCCGCCAAGTATTTTCAAATACAATACCATATTTACCCTTTTGTTTGCGCTTGCGTTTATTACATTCAATGAGTGAAGGTTCAGTTGTGAGACGTGCATTATTGTATCGATCATTTTGTCAATTATTTCTGTAAAACAAGAATTAGAAATTTATAGTGTGAAATTGACACCTTTTGTATACTTAGGAACTTTCATTGGTAAGTACTATTTGAGAATATTTTTTGTAATTTTTGCAAAATATACGTTTTAGTTGATCTATCGTTAACCCGAATAGCAGATTATAAAAGCGGAAAACTTTACACATTGGCGGGAATTGTGCGACTAAGATGGCGAGGTCAAATAGATCACACATGAGGGGTCATCAATTTAGCCCTATCATTTTTTACTTAGCTGATTGTTGTTTCTATTGCTGTATCTATTTGTTTTTTATTTTAGACTAATGTAAATACAATGGTACGTGTATATAAGAGAAAATTAGGTGCCAGAAAATACAAAGACTACAGTAGCGAGAATGTCGAACAGGCCTTATCAAAAGTAATTGAAAGCGGTTGGAGTTTGCGTAAAGCTGCTAGAGAATACAAAATATCGTATGGTACACTACACAATAAGTACCATGGACGTCATATAAGAAAAAATGGAGGACAAACTGTCTTTACATTTAACGAAGAAAAAGCTTTTCTTTCTGCTGCAAGTACTTGTAGCGAATGGGGATTTCCGTTAGAAACAGCCGATCTAAGGCAATTAGCAAAAAATTATTTGGATAGTCGGGGCCGTACTATTACGTCATTTAAAAATAATTTGCCAGGAAATGATTGGGTGTATTCACTAATTAAACGACATAATAATGCAATTGTAAAGAAACTTGCTGCTAATATTAAACGTTCTCGAGCTTCTGTTTCTAAAAAAACTATAACAGATTACTTTAACAACGTACGTAAAACATTGCAAGATGTTCCACCGTGCAACATATTTAATTACGACTAGACGAATTTGCAAGACAACCCAGGGAATAAAAAGATGCTCTTTCGGCGTGGTACTAAATACCCAGAAAGAATTTGTAATTCAGGCGATTTGTTACCTCTATACGTTATTTATAAATCTGAAAAGCTGTGGGTTTAGTGGACGGAGAACGGCCCCAAAGGGCGTCCTTGCTGCAACAAAAGATGTTGTGCATTAGGGTCTAGATATAATCGCACACATCATGGATGGATGGACGCCCAAACATTTAGTGACTGGTTCACTTTATGTTTTCTACCTCATGCAAAAGAACTAGAAGGTAGAAAAGTTTTGCTGGGTGATAATTTATCATCCCATTTTACCAATGAGGTGTTCCGGTTATGTGAAGAGAACAATATTGCCTTTGTTTGTTTACCAAAAAACTCTACACATCTAACACAACCTTTAGATGTGGGGTTTTTTAGAGCATTTAAGACATCGTGGAGGTCAACTTTATGTAGATGGAAGCAGTCACATCCGTCTTATACATCAATCGAATAAAAAAGATTTTGGTCAATTACTAGCTAGCTCTCTAATTGAAATGGATAAAAAAGGGGAAGGTGGTACCTTTGCCATTAAAAAACATTGAATCGCTTCTTTTAAAGCCATTGGAATCGTACCTTTAGATCCAAAACGAGTTTTAAATAACATTCCAGGAGAAGATGACATTGACAATAATTCTGTTAACAATGTTTTAGTAAACTACTTACAACAACAAAGATTCACGGCTACACCTTCAAGACGGAACATTAAAAGACAAAGACTTGAAGTAGAGCCAGGTAAAAGTGTAACCGCTCCTAATGAATCAACTTCAGAAGATGAAACAGAACTACAACTACACGACGATTCTGACAACGAACTTACTGAAGAAACCGGAGACGAATCTGAATATTATTCAGCAAATAAGAATTTAGAAAAAGGAACATATTTGTTGGTTAAAGTACTAGGAGGAAGTAGAAAAAAGACAACATATAGGTATGTTGCAATAATTGAAGAATCAACAGATGAAGGAATTGTAGTACTGGGTATGAAGTCTGTGAATAGCACACGAAATATATTCAAAGCCGTAAAGAATGACGAATTTATAATTGAAAATGGTGATATTATAGCTGTTCTTCCAAATCCTGATTTAAAAAACTGTGATGGTGAGGATATTTACACATTCAAAAATAATATTGATGTAAAAGAGATATAATGTTTCCCTGCTTAATATTTGTTTCTGTTAATATATACGATGTAAGAGTGCCTTTTTCTGTATTACTTAATATGTATTCGTTCTTTGTCTTAATATAAAGTAAATTTTGCATGTAAAAGTCTCTTTTGTAGTAATCAAACAGCGCTTAAGAATTGATCAATTTCACACTAGTGATCAATTTGACCCCGACTAGTTCTCAGCAGAATATTTCCTAAACCAACTAACATATTTAAACCGGGGTCAGATTGATCAATATCCTATCTTTTCTGCAACATTTATGTGTTATAAAACAAGCATGATCAAATTCGCCCCAAACAAGGTATGAAATTGTTCAGTTTCTTTTTCTTCTATATCGCAAATATTTCGACTTATGTTAATGTTCTGTGTGCGGAAATCTATTTAAAATACGAAGACAATAGGAATATTAATTTTACATGAAAATTTAACTAACGAGTAAAATTCTACGCTCAAAATAAAAAATATAACTATCAATTTAGCCCCAAACTACCGTAACGGTTTTCGTCCTTCGGAACAATACTGATTACGAAGAAATTTCGATATAACATTTTATGATAAGAAATTTGTTAAATGATCTTAACGCAACTTGCCATAGCCGCTGCACAATGAAACTGACATTAAAGGCACCACCCTGTTTACCACACAATGGCGCCTTAAGAAATTCTGCCATACTAGAACACTTACCCTGTACCTCTCGCTCCATAGGTCTCATTCAAAGACACGTAAGTAAATAGATTTTATTTTGATTGTACTGTGGGTTTATAAAACCAATTCAATTTTCGTATTCACTGTCAACTAATGAAAGGGGTTTAAGTAAAATGGTTCTAATTCCCGATGCAGTGTACATAATCTTCAATATTGCAATAAAATATTTTTAAACATTTTGAACTATGAAATCAGTCCTAGATGTTTTACCAGTTTAACCCATAAATACGGATACGACATGATTGATTTAAAATGTTTTCGTTGAACTTATAGGCAAAGAATTTTTTCACATAAAATGTAATCTTATATCTAATTGTAAGTACTGAGAAATTATACTTTTGATTAATAAAGACCTACTTAATAAAGTGTTTTTTGGAACACTATGGGAATAGAAATAAGTTTTTTTAAAAGACTAAATAATATTTACAATGATTATCTAATCACATAAATTTTTTGTATCATACTAAAAAATTCTATACACACTATGGATTATATTAATTTTGTTGGATTTTAACCTTTAGTAGTATCCTTCTTACAGTCATATTATAACACTAACAAGTACTTTATTATTACTTAAATATTAAATTAATTTAAACAACATATACAATTTATTTAAAATAAGTATTTTCAAACGTGATCATTAACACCTTTCTTCTACTCTAAACACGTACGTTATTTTGTAAAAAGCACTCTTCACACCTTTTATTTGTTATTTTTATGAGTCATCTAAAGTTCTTGAATATGGCTATGATGATTCTATCGTACATCTGTCGTGATTTTCTTAACATACCGGCAACCGTTTGCTCCTTCCTACCCTCTTTATGTTCAAAGGTACAAATCCAATTCAGCTTTGTTATTTTGTTCTTGATAGAATTAGTTAGGGAAGAATTTTCCTGTCTAGACAGGGAAAGTGACGCTTCCCTGATGTTCTGAGTCAAAATAGTTGCAGAAACACACTTTTTACTGGGACTGATGCAAATACCAGCCATCATGGCGTCATACATGTGACGTCACCGTCTTTACCGAAAACTGATTGCCGGTACTGGGGGCTAGACACCATTGTTTTAATTGGTGGATCAACTTTTTGATTTAGGTTTTTTATTTTAAATTTTAAATTAAACTTTGAGACCTTGTATCTCGAAAACGGTGCATTTCCGGGCACCTGTTTATCTAGCTTCTTTACCTGTTTTCATGAGTACTACACGTTCTTAGTGTTTTCGACACTATTTCTTTAAAAGGAATTACATACAGCACTATTCTTTGGTCTGTACTGGGTGGCCAAGGCCATAAGTACGGACTTACAATTTTTTTTTATTTATAAGCAAATTTTAATAGAATTTGAAATATACGTTAAGCATATTTAAAATGCAATTTTTTGAAATGCTAAACGCGTTAACTTCGTTTCGGGTTTCACTGGAAATAACATCAACTTATGTATTTTAAATAAAACACCCGGTATGTTTTTACATGTTTGGATTCTACGTGAAAAACTGACTTTAATACACTCGTTTTTATTTGTTTTCTTTTTTTTCTCTTGTTTCAGATATTGTGATTTCTAAGACTTCTAAGATTTGTTGACAATTAAATTATTTCTATAGAAAATTCTTTATTCAATGGCCTACTTATCCTAATGAGGTGCTATTTTAAAAATGTGGTTATGAGCTTTTGCAAGTTTAGATTGTCGTCACATACGTACGTATAAAAAAATTTAATTTGAATTTCGACTTTCCTATTGTTACTCGATTAATTCTAACCGTCTAGATTAAGACATGAAAAATCGAATTTCGCTACGGTACAGTCTTTGTCAAATTAAATGAGAATCTGGATTTAAATTCTATAATAGTTGCTGTACTCTACAGGTTTTTATTGTAATTATGTATTGTAAATTTAAGAATACAAGTATCTAAACATGTAATGTTATTTTCAAATTTGTACTAAATCCGCCCCTGTCTTTCAATTTCGTTCAGATATTTGTTTTTATGACGCATAATATTTAAATTGTTTCATTCTATGAAAGGATGTTTGATAAAAATTTTATTTTAAAGAATCAATAAATCTGCTGTCTCGTTTTATGGGCACAAACGAACGTGTCTTTTGTCGTTTTCGGTTGTTTTCTTGATATCGAGGTCCAGACGTAAATAAAACGTTTCGCGGAATCTGAACCGCGATTGCTGAAGTCACACGGCCTCTGTTAAGTCAGGTTCAGGCTCAAAATCTAAGGAGTGGAAAATTTTTATTACCCCATGAGACTACTTGCATTTCGACCTGTTAGGGCTTAAATCTGGCTCTTCAACCCCACTCCGGCTAATCATGAGCTGCGTGACGAGAGACGCAGAAAATAATTGCGATCGAAGCTTAGCTTTCGAATTGACGTGCGGGCAAATCTTTGGTTTACTACCTCTGCAAACCCTTAAATGGTTACGGGCCTTCTTTAAGTTTGAAAGATTCTCTTATTGAAATAGAAATCTGATTCAAGAAATACCGGTTTTGTTGGGTCTTTGTCGTGTCTTTTTCACAGACGAAAATTGGTTCGTAAACTAGAAAGTGATACTTGGAACGATTTCTTATTGTGGGGTTTTGTTGGATCTTTGTCTTGTCTTTTTCACGGACAAAAATTGGTTCGTAAACTAGAAAGTGATACTTGGAACGTTTTCCTATTGTGGAAGTGATTAAACTTCGTTAAAAGTTACGCTGGTATTTGCCAGGAAATAAAAATTGTAGAGGATAAAACGGAAGAGTTTTGGTCCCCTTTGTTGTTCATCGTTTAGTAGTTTTGTTGTAAATAGAAACTGTCCGCCCCGCAAGAAATAGAACTGTTTATATTGCATTGTAGAAGCACCGTGAACGTGGCAGCTTTAATAAATTAAAGAAAATACGAGACTCAAAGTGATTTAATATTAAAGTTTGTGTATAAACACTTGGATTCCGTGTTGTGTTCTTTGACTTTTTATAAAAGTGATTTCTTTTAAAACATACGTTTCCTTGAACATTGGAGAGGCCGGCGTTAGTAAATTTTACGCCGGATACCGTCTGTGAAAGATTGCTGTCGCCGAGGACTGGTGACCCGTTCACCACCAGGTAGAAGAACTTCAGTTTGTACGTAAGAAAGAACTATTTGCTTTGTTTGTTTGTACATTTAATAGTTGTTCCGCTTAGTGGAAGGCTGGAGAAATCTAAACCTGTGAAATCTTATGTAAAAATTTTGCTTTAGATAAGAAGAATCTCGATTCAATGTGAAATTATTTACAATTAATATTTAACTAGTTTGTAACAGGAACGTTCCCAGGTAATTTTAGCTGGTTTTATTCTGATTATTGCAACATAATTAATAACTTTTGGCAACTGTTTTTTTGTTGTATAAGAAAAATTCATTTGTTGTTATTTTGAAATCATTGTCGAAATTTTCTTTGTTAAACTAATTTAGTGTTTGATTTTGACTTTCTTATACCTTAAAATTTATCGTATCAAAATCGTTTTGCTAATTGTAATAACTTGTTTTTTTATTATCTTGTTAACTTTGTTCTCTAGTATAAATTAATTTAGATCGTCTACTGATATTACTTGCCTTGTTATTTTGTTATTTTTTTTGTGTGTGTTTAATTCATTACTCATTCGTTTGTTTAATAAATGCAAGAAAGGTATACATTGTGTATTTTGTTTTCTTTTGTGAATGGATCACTGGGTCCAGTTGCAGCAGTGATAACTTTGTTTCTTTTGGCTGTTAAATAGCACGTGTGTGCCTGGTCAAATTTCATTTAAAACTTATATTCCTTTGTTCAAAAGAAACTTATTGATTTGAACTTACTGAGTTGTGCTTTCGGTTAAATAAAAAGGAAGCATTTGGAAGACTTCCTCGTAAAAATTATTAATCCTAATCAAGTGTTTATACAAATTTTGGTTGAGTCTCGACCGAAAAATGGATAAAGTGATTTTAATAAGACTTCCACAAGGTAAGTTATATACAGGATGTGGTCTCGAAAGAAACCTGTATACAGCGTGTCGGGTCCACGAGCAGCCGCGTGGCCGACCATTGGAACCCCTCAATCTACGACTGCTGGCGCCCTCTATTGTGAACATCTGTTGATTTATTAAGAGTTTTGGAATTGGTGAGTTCTTCTTTGTGTGTGTTTAGGCAAGTTTATTTAGAATCCACCCCGTCTGCGGCATGAGCTACGGGATTTAACATCACCCATTGATCTTGACGGGACTTGTGCATACTTTTGGGCATTTTCCCGTTACAAACAATTTGTCTTTTTATTTATTGTAATAGAAACATACAATGCGCAAAAGTTATTAAGCGATTTAGATCCGTCAGATTCTCATTTAATTTGACAAAAGCTGTACAAACAACTGCAGCGCCCTAGTGTATCTAAAGAAGATACTAATTAGCCATCAAAACGCTGTAGTGTACGGGAGTAAGCGAAACAAATTAATCTTTTTTGGAGTAATTGTTGTATAAAAGAAGGTGAAATGAGAAAATAAGTGTGATTCAAACATATAACAGTCGCGTTTGTTGCATTCCCGGGTGTAAGAGCACAGAAACGAAGAACCCGGGATTGGAATTTTATAGGTTACCTGGACGCGATTACGAACAAACGAGAAAAATAAAGAGGATAATATCTGTCAAACGAGCACCATAAGCAAAAACGTATCAGATAGAGAAGGCAGTGTGACTAATCAGCGCGAAAGCACAAAACTGTTCGATCGAGTTAATTTTGCAAATCGGTGTGTGCTACGCATTGCATTGACGTTCGTCTGGTTGCACATGTATTTGCAATTTGCTCTTCTTTACTTACTGTTTTGTTGTGATACGCCTATGGCGACATAATTTGGCGTCGATTTTGATAATTCACGCTGCCTTCTCTAACTGATAAATTTTTAGTAAATAATGCACAAAGACATTTATTGTAATAATTAATTAATTGTTTGAGAACTAAAGAATTATAAACGTGTCATTCATAAATGTATACATTGTAAAGGTTACTTATGCGAAGTAATACTAAATCATTAGAATGAAATTATCCTTAATATTTTGAAACATTTAATGCGTTATTATTATAAATATGGACACCTTTTAAGAATTAAGGATTAAAGAGTAAAGCTATTGCTGCGGCATGTAGTTGATGCCCTTTACCATGGGCGGAGATGCAGCGAAGAGCATTCAAACTTCTGCAAAAAAGATATGTTACGCCACTGAGAAACTAACTGATTCTAATGTTTTTGCATTCTACACTCAATTTACCAAACAAAGTTACTGTGGTGTTTTCCGCAATTTAAATCTTTTGAAACTCCTGCAACTTAATGTTTAATGTAGGGATCTTGAACGTTTCGAATAACTGGTGAAGTAGCTGAAATATGACGCAGTAATTTTATGTGGGGCCTTATGAGGTGTCTGCTATCTTACATCTTGTTATAATTTATAACCTTACCAGCGGTGAATATCTGAATACGGAATGCGTTCTGTAACACCCTGTATCTTAGAAACTAAGCGTTTTTGTATATAAGTTTATTAAGCAAAGTACTCTCATTTTTTGATGTTCTATTACCTCCCGAAGTATGACTACATAAACCAAAAACGCCCTGTATAGAGATTCGTTATCAAAGAGTTCTTACTTTCAACAGTATGTTTTTAGTATAAAATCACTGGCACGTTTTTTTTAAGCATTGGTGCAGTGAATCAGGTCACCTTTGTCATAAAAGTCGTTTGAATTGAAACACCAAATTTCAAAGTCAACTTGATTCTGAGTTTTTAAAAATTATTTAGAACAAGTTGAAGTATATTACTAGGTTACAGAAAAATTAATAAATGATTTTAGAACAATTAATAATAGAATAGTAAATAAAGATGTAGATAAGCTTGTTTTAACAGAATTTAAAAGGTTTGCATCACAAATACTTAAAATGGACAACAACACTACAGCAAATGTTCAAAATGACTTCCTCCAACTTTAACACATTTTATACCCCACATTGATAATTGATTAACCACCCGCTGTACCATTTCATCGGTAATAATATTTGCAGCGTCGTTGATTCAAGCTTGAAAATTTTCAATATTTAGTACTGTGTTTGGTATGCAATTTTCTTAAAGTATTCCCATTAAAAGTAATCTAAAACACTAACCCGGCCGATTCATCTGTCAGGAAATCCTGGAACGGAACCAAGAACTAAGAATTGGCAAGGGAACAGCGTCAATAGGTCTGTAAAGACTTCTCTAAGAAATTGCAAATAACTTTCAGCATTCAGTCGGTTTGGGAGAATGTGAGGACCAATAAATCTTTCCCCAATAATTCCTGTCCAAGCATTTAAACTGAGGCGTTGTCAGTGACAGTGCTCTCTTAATGCTTGGAGATTTTCTTCAGTCCACTATTACGTGTGAATTTTGCTTCATCGATACAACGAATGCATGAAATAAAATTGGGGCCATTTTCATGATTATTTAATATCTATTCACTAAATTGAATCCTTATTATTATCTGCAGGCAGAAATCTTTGTACACAAGTAATGTGATAAGGAGATAGGCCTTCTTCATGGAGAATCCTCTGAACAGTTCCATGGTATAGATCTAATTTTCGTGCTATACCTCGTGTGCTTCTTCTGGGATTATTCTCGATTGCTTGAAGAACAGCATCTTCCGTTTCAGGTGTCTTAACTGTTCGTGGTCTGCTCCAATCAAGAGACGGGGTGGGTGCTAAATTATCTGTTTCTCTTAATCTTCGCTCCAAACATTGAATTACATTTGCTCTTGGATGTCGTTGTGCTGGATATTGAAGTGCATATTGTCTTTCAGCTTCTGTAGAATTCGTATTAGAGGCATCATAAATTAAAATCATATCGGTATACTCATCCAAGGTGTAATTCATAATCGAATGATTTTAATTTTTATCAAAAAACGTATTTTTTACGATATTGACAAATAACTGACGTTTGTCTTTTTACTGAAACTTGAATAAGCACAGCACACTAATACATCAGGCGCATCATATAAGCACAGTGTTATCAGTTCTACAAAATTGCAGATTACAAAGATTAATGAGTTGGAAAAAGCAGCTTTTTCAAATTTTCAGTTAACAGTAAGAAAACTTATTAGTTGTTTGTTAAGAAATATACCGCAATTAAAAATTATAATAGTTTGAGTACTAAGTTTCTTGGCAAGTACAGAGTGATTGTAAATGAGTGAGAATGGTTTGGATTTGGCGCCACATTTAAATTATTTTCATGTTGGCACTACTTGTTTACTTTTTTCAATCTGTTAAATAATATAATCTATCTTTTTTGAGGTTGTATAGTACTGTTTGTTATTATATTTTGTAAACACAGATTTGACAGATTGCAAAAAGTAAACAAGTAGTGGCAACATGAAAATAATTTAAATATGGCGCCAAATTAAACCATCTTCACTCATTTACAATCACTCTAGTATTCGTCAATGTAAAACTTTAACAATTGTTTTCTGAAAGACTAGACGTTGAGAGAAATTTTTAATAGCAGATTTACGTGTTTAATTAATGAAATTTTTTAATTATGTAAAAAAAGGTATTTTTGGTTACGTAACTAAATATTATGTTTTGATTTACGCGGCAACTACCTTAGAGAAGATAGTTTTTCGAATACGCTCTTAACGTATGGCCGAACGTTTTTGAGACACCCTATATATTATTTCTTTATTATTTTTAGTAATCTTCATTATTCATTACAGTTCAGTTATATTTTGTTTTTTGTCAAATCGACAGTTATTTAAAAAGTTAAAATAATAGTGGATTATCGAAATTTGCAGTTTTTGCAATTAGCAGAATGGATAATACCCCGAGCCGTAGTCGCTTTAGATATTCGGTAAATTTGCATTTTTAAAAACAAATAAAAGTACTACAACATTGCCTTTTCTTTTAAGATGCAACGTTTAAAAGAGAGCTTACAAAAAACAATTCAAGCATTTAGAATCTACGAAGGAGAACCAAATGGAGTAAGTGCCAAAGAGAAATTTTTAGCAAAATGTTCGTTTACTAGTAACTCGATTTTAAAATCTCGACAACCAATTACTACATACACTGCCAGGACGCAATCTTCAAACGTCGGACCGTTTAGAACATATTATCCTTACAAACATGTGGTTGAAAAAGACGTTGAAGCAGAAATAAACAACGTGGATCTTGAATCTGATTATGATTGGTCTTCTCCAGATAGCGCTTTTGTTGACGATCATGAAGTAAGTGCAAGAGATAGAAGCAAACTAAGGCACGCAAGTGATAGACCAGGTAGGAAGAGTGAAGGTAGTAAAGAATACATAGTACTAAGAAAACATGCACATCCAGCAGCCAACAAATATTATAATCAAACTACAAGGCGTCTTCTTAAACGATCTGTATCAGATGACAGCTTTGGTGTGATTAGTGTATCTTCAGAAACAAGTTATGTTTCTCAAACAAAACCTGATAGTCCGCCGGTATCAAAACATCTCTATTATCATGAAGGTAAACTAATCAGACAAACACCTAGATTGCCCGTTTTAAAGGAGATAGAACATGAACAAGAACACGAATCACCTATCAGACGACCTTTACCTTCGGATAATGACAGATGCCTACCTTACGTTTCGAACAAACAACGCCCTATTACATCACCAAAATTTAGAAGCAATCAGTCTTATGCCCCATCTTTGGAAAGTTCCGTGCGGAAAAAGCCATCAAGAAAGGGCCCATATGAAGGTGATGAATCATCACCTTCCGGAAATATTTCGTTTAAAGTACCATCTTCTGTTAGAAGACAAGTTACCACTAGAAGGAAATTATCTTTAAAAACAGTCGATATTCCTTCTATAAAACCAGACTCTTTACGAAAAGAAGTACCTGCTCCTTCAGTTGGTGAACGTCGTTATCCTAAAAGGCAATCATCTGATATCTCCTTGGAATGTACTATAACTAACAACCCCAGAATGTCCTCTATTGAAAAGTCTCCTTTCTCAAGTGTCGAGAGTGTCAGTCAAGGTAGTACCATACTGGTAAAGCCGTTATGTGGAAAGTGGAAAACGCGAAATAAAACAAGAGCGTCAGGATGTCGAGGAATTCTTAAATGTGCTACAGGATATTTTTTTAATGACGGCAGACGAATGATTAATTACGTCTTAGTATACACTGAGAATGATATTGCGTTTGAGGGTAGCCAGGACCTTCAAGTAGAATACTTTTTGTCAAATTTGGAAAAAAGGGGATTGGAATTAGAAAGCGTACACGGTGGGGTATGTTAAACGTTAGAATAATAATAATAATAATATCTTCAAATCATGTATTAAGCATCTACTTTTTATTCTCCAGGACGAATCGGTTTTTGTTAAAGTACACATACCAATAGAAACACTATATTATGAAATGAAGCAGCAAAGAATTCATTTCACATGCATATTACCCTTTGAAGCATTTATACCTGCTAGCAAATTCACTTGCATGAACATTCAATACGACAGAAGAATCCAAAAGAGAAACCTGTAAGTAGAAATGGTAATTGTTATATTAGTATAATTTGTTAATATCCTAAAATGTTAGTACAAAAATCTTCTAAGAATATAAATTACAGTTATGTAAATCATTTACAGAGAATCTGTATTTGGTCTGCAACCTCAGGAACCGACAAGCGCTGAGAAGATTATGGTTATTCATGAAATACTTAACACTACGAAATTTGGCGAAAGAGATGAAGACTATAATCTAGATGAAATAATAAAATTAGGTGTACTTACAACGGCTTATCCCCTTCATGATGGTACTTGCACATGGAGTAATCAAGGAACTCTTTCGGATAGACAAGTAAGATTGAATTTTATTTATTTTTATTTTAACAAAACAAGAGGAGCTGGCTTTGTGTGAGAAATAAATATTTCAAGAAACTAGCAAAAAATCAACCAAAGAGATTTTTGTTTTTTCTAAGGGTAGGCGAATAAAGAACACTGAGGTATTATAAACTGCATATCGTGTCAGTTTAAATGTTCGTAGATGTATTCTAAAAGAACAAAAGTGACTGCAATGATTTTTTAAATATAAAATAGGTACTAGGTTCTTGAGTTCCTGGGTGTCGTAAATTACATAATGATATTTTCTTAAAAGCTGTATTTGTATTGCATTTTATGGAATATTTATAACCTTTGGGAAAATATCGTTATATAAAATAGGTATGTTTCCTACACCTCTATAGGGATGCCAGTTCTTATTAGCAGTTCAATTAAAAAGTAAAGCTTGTTTTTCAAGTAACTCATCTGTACTATACAGTGTCATTCAAAAAGAAGGGAACATTCAATAACTTCTTTATCTTGCGATTGACAAAACAACCGTTAAATAGTTTTTGTCTATGAGGATGTGTGCTATTTGGTGGCACTTTCAAATTTCTTTTTCATTTCCCGTTAAACCGGAAATGAACACAACTTTGGTTTTTAAATGACTGTATTTTTTGTGGCATTTTTTTATTCTCCATGTGTTTCTCATTCTGTACATACAGGGTGTATACTTGAGATGTACTCAAACTTTACAGACGTATTCTTTGATCCAAAATAAGAAAGATAATTCCTATAAATATATGTCCGCAACCTCTTCGATTACAAGATATAAGCAATTTAACTTTTAAAAATACAATTTCATTGTAATGCTTTATTGATAATTTACTTGTATTACACCCTTAATAGAATATTGCTTCGATAGCAAAATTACACAATTCACTGTTTAATTACGTTTTTAAACTTTCTTTTGTCCGGTACTGTATGTCCCCAATCTCTTATTTACTGGATTTAGCTTTTTAAAGTGCTTAATAATTTTTGCACGTGTGCGAGAATCTATGAGAAGACGCGTTGGAGCATGCATCGTAGCTGGAGGTGGACATTTGAAACAGTTGTTGATTTGATGTTTATTGTTAATTATTTATTTGTTTCAATACTTACAAAGACAAAATAAAATCGTATTTTTAAACGTTAAATTGCTTATACCTCGTAATCGAAGAGGTTGCGAACATATGTTTATAGGAATTATTTTTCTTATTTTGGATCAAAGAATACGTGTGTAAAGTTTGAGTACATCTTAAGTACACACCCTGTATGTACAGAATGAGAAAAATATGGAGAATCAAAAAATGCCACAAGAAATACAGGGTGTCATTTGAAAACCAAAGTTGTGTTCATTTCCAGTTTAACCGGAAATGAAAAAAAAATTGAAAGTGCCACCAAATAACACACATGCTCATAGACAAAAACTATTTAACGGTTGTTTTGTCAATCGCAAGATAAAAAAGTTATTGAGTGTTCCCTTCTTTTTAAATGACACTGTTTAGATATTACACTACTTACAACTTTAAGTTTTTCAGCTCCTGAAGTATTACTGGGGAAAAGTATCTCGTATTAAAAATATACAGCCGCTGCCACTCATTAACAAATATTTTGGCCCAGAAATAGCTTTTTATTTCGCATGGTTTGGTTATTTTATTTACATGTCAATACCAATGGTACTACTTGGTATAATGGCTCTTCTTTATGGATTATTTACAATCGCGGATCCAGAAGATGCACGAATGTATGTTTATAAATATTAGTTTTTTTTTTGCAAATAGATGTACATACTCTAAACTTTTAGAACAGACATATGTGAAGAACGACTTGGAAAAATATATATCTGTCCACACTGTTTGAATTTCAATGTTTGCGATTTTAGCGATTTAAAAGATTCCTGTCATTACAGCAAATTAAATTATGTGTTTGATAATAGTGGTACTGCGATACTTGCTTTTGTGATGGCAGCTTGGGGTAAATGTCTTGTCTATTTATTTACAATAGTAAGTCTAAATCTGACCACTGCTGTCATCTTCAGCCTTGATGTTTATGATACACTGGAAGAAATGGGAAAAATCTTTTAAATCTGAATGGAATTTGTATTATGAGGATGAAGATACTTATGTAAGGTATTTTTAGACTGCAATTCTTCAAATGTTTCCAAGCAAGACTATTTTTGATTTTTGGCAGATCTAGCTTCCTGAGGCACCTTCAAAGATCACAAATAAAAACAGTACTGGTAAATGGACAACCACATATGCCACGAATGAGAACATTTGTTGTGCGATCTTTATCAGCACTTTATGTTCTTTTATTTGTAAATGACTAATTTATTTTTATGTTGTCGTTTTAAAAAGTACGTTACTTACAGATAATAATAATGTGTATTATTGTATTTAGTATGGGACTAATACGTATAGCACTAACAGAAACAATTGGTTTATCTACCAAAAATGTATCTGTTAAAACCTCTAAAGGGAATAAAGGAGTGGAAGTAGTCTTGCGTAGCTACGCCAGTATCATAACCAGTATTATCACCTCACTTCTAAGTGCTATCTTTATTATCCTTTGCAGTCAAGTAAATATAAAAACCGAAATTTTTATAATTTGAAATAAATTAAGAAATGGTTTTATAGATTCTCCCTGCAGTATCCGATTGGTTGACTAAGATTGAACATCCTAGAAAGCAGGATGACTACAATAAGTCTTTCATAACCAAATTATTTATCTTGGAATGTTTTAACAATTATACCCCTGCATTTTATTTATCATTTGCTAAGGTAAGTATGGTAATGAATACCAATGTCTGTCTAGAACAATACCGTGCAATCAATTAAAAAAATGACAGAAATCGTAAACAAATACGTTTTTGACATATGTTCTATTCAAAGTACTTCCTTATGATCTTAGTATTAATTTTTGCACGAAATGGGTTTTGATCAATTTAATGCTTCTTAATTGTAAATATAGGTTAGACGTAAACTAGGCGACGAAATAAATTACTCTCTTTTCTACTTCCATGGCAAAAGCAGGGGGTGGGTCAAATCGGCATTTAGTATTGATGCTAGCGAAAAACTGTTTTCGGGAGCAGAGACTGCTTTTCTATCCTGAAACCAAATGTGAAAACAAAATTTGGATATCGTGGCCTGCTCTCGAGATATAAATAAAATTTTTCCTCGTATCCTGCTTATTTAAAAAGTTATCAAACACTTCTACAAACATTTCTTACTGCAAATTTAATTTTAAATAATATGGCATAGTTGGTTTTTTCAAACTTTAATGTTTTCGAGAAATAACTGGCAATTTTTTTTGTAATGGAATGCATAGTTGACTCTGGTCTATCTGAAAAGATATTGTTTGAATTTTACAAATATTATATGGTGCTGTGATTTTATTGAAAAATTAGGCACTAACACGAAAATTTTAAGCAACGGTGAAAACAGCTGAATAAAGAAACAAGAAAAACATAAAAACGTGTGAACGTCAGAAACAAACAGTAGATAATGTAATGTAATAATAAATACAACATGTTTAACAACTTTAATCATCAACGTTAAGGCTTAATGTTAGCAGAACATACAAAACAGTTTTCCTAAGTCAAAAACGGGAAACAAACAGATTGACACTTTTTGCTATCGAATTAAAAAAATAAAGATAGATTTGTAACTAACAAGACATTAAAAATTTTGTATGTGCAAAATCATTTGAGACTTCAGTGGTAGTAGTTATGGTTATTGCTTGTATTGAATGCTCTGAAAGAAAAGACGAAATTGTCAAATTATATGGAAGAACGTACCCCAAACGACGTGCTTCCAATCCTACGATGAACTTTATAAGTATTTAGTACTACTAAAGTCTCAAATTATTTTGCACACACACGCACGAGCACACTTTGCAGAACTTTTAATGTCTTGTTAGTTACAGATCTATTTAATTATTTTGCCATGCAATGATATCTATTTCAACTGTTTTTTAATTCAATGACAAAGAGTATCAATCTGTTTGTTTCTCGTTTTTGACTTACACAAACTATATTTCACGTATTCTGCTAACATTAGGCCTTAATATAATCATTAAAGTTGTTAATCATGTAGGTACGATATTTATTATATTGTCTATTTCTTTCTGATGCTTTCTTATTTTTATATGTCTAGCATTCAGGTGTTTTTGCAATCACTTAAAACCGTAGCAGTCTATATATAGAGCGCGAAAACTACTTATGGAATAAAATCAGTAATTTCAAGACGAATGATATTTTTGAAAAATGCTAAAACAGATCAATCTCTATTTTATATTTCGATTTTTTTAAGGTATTGTACTTGTTTGTGACGTCATCCCCTTTCGAGCTATGACGTCGTATGAAATTTTTTTAATGGAATGCTATATCTCTTGTTTTATTTTTGGGTGGTACCCTCAAAGACCTTTTTAACGAACCCATACTTGTCATCTATTTTCAATAGTTTTTGAGATATGAAGTTCTTTTTAAATAGAATGCTATGTTTTTTTTTATTTTTGGGTAGTATAGCTTAGTATAGTTCGTGCGTTTTCTCGTGAGCAGAGACTTTTATTACACAGAAACCAAAAACTGCTTGAAGGATCTTTATTATTATATTAAAGATCTCTTAAGTAGTTTTTGGTTTCTGTGTAATCAAGGTCTCTGCTTACGAAAAAATACACGAACTATACTAAGCTATACTACCCAAAAATAAAAAAACATATGTAGCATTCTACTTTTAAAAAAACTCCATATGACGTCATAACTCGAAAGGGGATGTTGCCACAAACAAGCACAGCACCTTAAAAACATTGAAATATAAAATAAAAATTGACCTGTTTTAGCGTTTTTCAAAAATATCAATTGTTTTGAAATTACTGATTTTATTCCATAAGTAGTTTTCGCACTGTGTATTTGTAAAACTCATGTGAACTCTTTTGATGGAAATTACTTGGATAATAAGTTCTTAAAGTCTTTCGCACATATTTAGAATCACTCTGTATTAGCCCGTTTTTTATTATAGAATTCAAAGTAGGCCGTGACTTACAATTTCTATAACAGTGTATATGACATTGATGGCATTGATGCTGTTCTCACTATTTTTTGCATACTGCACAAATGAACTTAAGCCACAGCCTACTCTAAATTCTATAAACAAAATGCACT
This sequence comes from Ignelater luminosus, assembly GCA_011009095.1. Classification (NCBI taxonomy): domain Eukaryota; kingdom Metazoa; phylum Arthropoda; class Insecta; order Coleoptera; family Elateridae; genus Ignelater; species Ignelater luminosus. The sequence continues at coordinate 21,860 of VTPC01001347.1, forward strand.
TTACACTAAATTTACAACCTAAAAACCAAAGACCACTGCATATATTTACAACTCATGTTTATTCAGAAAAATGACACAAATGACAGACTTTTAACCTAGATATTGTATTTAACTTAAAAATTTCAAAGTACACTATTACAGAATAATCGTGTCAAAACCTACTCTGAATTCTATAAAAACGGACTATTAGTATAAGATTTCTAAACTCCTTGATAATGGGGTTTCCCTAGTTTTTTCTGTAAACGACTGTATACAAACTTGAATAACACGTCAATTAAAGCAAGCTGTTTGTGATCTGAAACGGATAATATCCAATTTGATTTTAATTGAATTAACGCAAGCTGTTTGTGATCTGAGACGGATAATATCCAATTTGATTTTAATTGGCAGGGAGCTTATTTTACCTATCCTGGAGATAATACCACGTGGACTTCTAAAGGCGGAATTAATGCAGACTTATGCGACGCCTCTGGTTGTATTGCAGATCTTTCTATTTATATAGGAATTGTTTTAACTATTAAGATGCTATACAGTTGGATTTCAAGTGGATATTTAATATATAGCGCATCTAGACGAATCCCATCACCTAAAACTTCTCAATGGGAACTGGACTATATGTTAAATGATGTCATTTGGTACCGGTATATAGCAAGATTATACATTGACTTAAGTAGTGTAGTTTTATTAATTTTTTCTTAGAATGTGCTATATTTTTCTTCTTTTTAGTCATAAAATATGGATTCATGATATTTTTTATAGCGGTATTGCCTTTAGCGCCTCTTATTGTATTTGTTGATAACATTTTAACATTACGATTGAATGCTATACTATTTTGTCAAATTATAAGAAGACCTGTACCTCGTAGAATTCTCGACATAAAAATATGGAACAGAATAATAGCAATTACAACAATAATTGGAGTACTGACAAATGTAAATATCGATATTTTCAAGAAACCAAAATAATATGTTAATAGCAATGTTTTACAGGCATTTGTCATTGCATTTGCAACAGATATCGTGTCAAGGACTCTGTATTATCAAGGACGTAATAAAACGGATACATATGTTAATTCAACATTATCAGGTAAAAACATGCCCAAAAAGGTTTCAAACGACCTCTGCCAGTTATGCCAAGTTTTTATTAAGATTTCTAATGGAAAGCAAACAGAAAGTTTTTAATTTAGGAGAAACTTCAAAAGATCGATTCTCAACAAAAGGTACTAATGGGATAAATCCTCTTTATAGGAAAAGAGAAAGTGTTGAAAATAGTCAAAATATATGAGAATTTGAAAACCCATCTTCGCATCATTAGTACCTTTTCTTGTGAACACTCAATGTTTGATAGATACTAAATATTTACGATTGTTTTATTTTAGAATTTGAAGTGAAAGAATACGTAGGTGTTAAACAAAGTTCTAAGGTAGCAAAATGCTACTATCGTTCTAAACGAAATCCAGCATCTAAAGGTACCAACAAATATACCTTTTCTGAAGCTCATTTTAAGGAATTTTACTATAAATGTGTATTTGTGAATATCATAGCCGTAAGTTATAAGAAATTAAGTTAATTATTTGTTAGGTATTCTTGTTTATTATTATTGTCAGTTTTGTGCGGTTTTATGTGCAGTAGTGTTATACTTCCTGGCATGGTCTTATATTATGGAAGATTTTCGAAAGAAGGATGTGGGTGAAGAAGATGAAGAAGAAGAAGAATATGAAGAAGAACAGTAAGCGTAAATTAAGCTTGACATAAAGAAAAACACATTCATTTTATGTTATAAAGTTGTCTAAAATAAAGATACATTTTTTATTCTCCCTTATTTCCTGGTTGTACTAATGTAATGTAATAAGATTGATATAAAAATTTTTTTATGAAAATTAAAATATGGTAATTCAATAACGTTGTAAAAAGCTTAGATTTGAATGTTATTAGTTATTACCACTGCAACAAAGTTAAAATATTACTTTTCACGTTAGACAGTGCGTTACCATGGTCGTCCGCTTCCCTAAATCAAGAAGTTTTTGTTAGAATGTTATACTATTTGAACAAACCCGCCAAAATAGTTTAACTTTGTTATTTAAGTGTATGCATAGAAACTATTTTGCTCCCTAAAAAAGATGGCTGTAGTTCTTAAAAATATAAGAACATCGTGCATTGTATTCAATTTGAAGTTGTTTATAATTAAAATAATTTTATAAAAGCTGCTGCATTTTCTTTATTTTGACAGTTTTTACACAGTTGAATGTGTTCCAACAGATATAGTGCGTTTATGACTTAATTGCTACTTAGCTTACAGTAAATTTTACAAGTTCGTCACAGCAGTGTGTCGTAAATCCGCTTACCTGTGAAGACCTTTTCTAACATTGACACTGGGTCGTATTGAGATAAGTTTTACTTTCGTAAATACCTTTAAACTAAAATGTTAGAAATATAAATTATTTCAATACGGTCCTTGGTTTACCCAATCACGTGCCACCACTTGTATTAGTTGATTTTCATGAGGGACCCGCTGTCAAATACTTAAGAAGTCAAAGTCATAAATGCACTATATTTTCTGGAATATTATACATGTATTTATAGGTATATGGCATACAGGGTGTTTCATTTATAACTGGAAATATTTTAGCCGTAGAATCCTCAGCTCAAAATATTAAGATTTAACCCAAATCACTTCGATAAAATGTGGCTCCTTACTGAGTTACAGGGTGTTTTATTTAAAAATTTAAAAACTATTTGTACCCAGTACTTTAAAACTATTTGACGTATCTTTGTCGTACTTGGCAGGAAGTGTAGGTACTATACACCCCACTAAATTATGTTAAATAATCGTTTCTGGCTACTGCCAGAGGCGTACGATAGGGATAAGTGAATGGTTGACCCTTCCCAAATTCTACGCCACTGGCGGAATTGCCATTTTAGCACAATCTTTCGATTCTCCAATACTTTCTATGTAAATAACATACTCTTCAATCATAGCGATATAGTCATTATTTTTCGAGATATTTAAAGTTGAAAATGAAGCGGCACAGTTATTTTGATTTTAATGTGTAATAATTATATCGGTGTTTTTGGGTCATAGGATTGCATTTATTACGCAAATGAAATTTTAATCCCTATTAGCAACAAAAGATAATGTAATTTATTAAAATTTCTTGAAACAAATAGTTTTTAAATTTTTAAATAAAACACCCTGTAACTCAGTAATATTTTGAACTCAGGATTCTACAGTTAAAATATTTCCAATTATTAATGAAACACCCTGTATATTATAAATTTGTTGGTTAGCCCCCCCCCCCCCCCCCCCCCTAGAAATCATCGAGAGGACGCCTATGCGCGCTACTATCATGTACACCAAAGCCAGTTGATTGTGGGACCAAGTAGAGTTTCTACTGGTTTCTATACAATATTGTTAGAAGAGTTAGAATTTAGGACATGTTGATGATCCATTTTGATTGGTTGGAACCAGATATGAAATATTTGTTTTTTTTTAATTTTAAGTTTAAATCTTATCATTTTGACATTTAGTTTTTTTAATTTTCTGAATGAAAAATGAAGAAAAGTTTGGGTAAATAATGGCAAAATTTGGCAAAATGAGAAAGTATAACAAACCAGGTAGTAAATTATGTAGTAATAACATTTTACTCAAGATCAGTGGATTAATAAAAAAGGGAAAGATATTGAAATACGACATGATCTACGTTATTTAACTTTTCAGTATACTACTGAACAGAATGAAAATTGCAATATTTTCTCAAGCAAGAAAAATATCAAAATTAAAGTTAATGAGAGAAATAAATAAAAGTTTTGAAGAATAACAAAATTTTTTGTCAACAATAAACCAAGGCTCAAAAATTACAAGAACTGATAATATGAGATGCCATAATATAAAACCAAAACTCAATAGTTACAGAATTGATAGAGCAAGAATTAAGCAGAATATAAAAAAAACTCTAAAAACACCAGCATGGAAATAAAAGTATGGCAGTGAGACATAAACAAAATTAAAACATTTATTTGTATCAAATATTAGCGTATATGTCACTATAATAAATAATTATGTAAGAAAATAGTTTCTCCCTGGAGAAACTTTAACTGCTCAGGCAAATAATAACATTATATTTGAACACTGTTTTCCTGGACAAATAGTATCCGACAGAACCGTTGTTGAGCAAACAGCATTTAGCTTATCATTGAGGTTATGTGCATTTAATAGTTTCATACCGATATCGGAAATATTTTAGCTTTTTATATTATTATTTCTAGTTTTACAGTTGTTTATAGTCACGAAGAGTATTTATGGTAATCTTATTCAAAAATATCAATATATTATGAAATCAAAACCAATCTTGGTAGTTTTTATGTTTCAGGTTACCTTCCCAGCTAACATTTTTATGCTAGACCAATGTTGGCTAAACATACTGCTCCCGCTTAACATTATGTTGGGCCAACATCAGTAAACAACATCAAGCCAGAATCTTTATGTCACAGCGGCCATATGCTGGCCAATGGTTAGTATACCGACTATGGGCCAACATTGTACCATTCAATATCCAACTATTAACCAACAACAGAATTATTTCTTGGGTTGTTTTCGATAGGTCGCGATAGGTCAAAATTTCAAACAAGCGTATCTTTCAGTCGTTCTCTCACTACATCGATCGGTCGTCATAGGTTGGCTTATGCTGACCCATCGTTTTAAACATGTTTGAAATTTGACTCATCTTGACCTAAGAAGATAGTAGAATGAACGTAGAGCGCATGCACACCCGCATCGGAAAAAGAAATCAGATTCTAAAAACAGCTTATGTTCTTTTATAACCGTATTAGACCCCTTTATTGCGATTATGTAATGTTAAGGATTTCCGTAAATAAAACACGTAATATAGTTTTAAAGCTGGGCGACCCTCGGTGTTGTTTTACTCAGAGCAGGTAGGCGATCTCGAGGATGTAAGAAGACCCAGGGCGATTTGTTGACCGTTCGAAGAGGGCTAAAAAGCGTGAAGTCTTGAATTGTTACAGCTGAAGCTGCATGTGTGTTGACGAATATTTATTTTCTTGCTATTATGATTATGATGATGATGACTATTATTGTTTATGTATTACTTTATAAACAATGCCAGAATCATGACCAGAATTAAACACTTTCTGAGGTTCATGTGAGGTTATTTAATTACAGGAAAATAGCGGCAAATTCAAAATTTCGTTTGTCCTATACGAACCTTAGTGAGAGAGGTTGTAGAACTCCTTCAATAAGTTCTAATCGTCCTGTTTCGGTCAGCAGTTAATAGTTATCTATCGAAGGCGATCGAAGGTCTGTGAGAGTCCTGCCTAGCGGATCTGCAATGTTTTATTCATTTCCAGGGCAGTGATGTAAGCAAAAAAAGCAAAAATATTGGATTTAAAGGATCGTTTATGATGTAGTTTTTTCTTTTTATCCAATAAATAATTAATAAATTTTAAATAATTTATAATAATTAATAATATTATTAACACCTACTTGTTTTACTGCGCTTTATTTGTTTTTTGTTTTCATAAGAAAATTGCCGTAGACTCTGTCGCAAGAGGCGCTGCTGTTGAAAATGTGCACAAGGCGGATAGCCGAACGCAGCTTACGGATATCCTGCGTGGTGGGGATGACTATTTACGTTCGCCATTTTGGTTGTCATTTTGTGGTGTTTGTTTTAAGAACATACGTTATCATTAATTTATTAATAAAGTTTGTAATTTAATGTTACAATAAAATAATTCTTTAGTGCATTATCGAATCCGTAAAACATGGCGGATCCTTTAAGCTTACTGCGTCAATATAATGTAAATAAAAAAGAAATCATTGAGCGTAATGGCCAAATAATTTTCGGTGAATTTTCATGGCCCAAAAATGTAAATACCAATTACTTAACTTATGGGTAAGTCTCTATGATTCAACTGTATGATTATGTGTTTCTAAACCATAAATTCTTAGATCTGGAAAAGATGGACAAGCTAAACAATATTATACTTTGGAATGCCTGTTGTTTATTTTAAAAAATGTTTCTCTTGCACATCCTGTGTATGTTCGGCAAGCTGCTGTAAGTATTTATATTGATAGTTTGTTAATATGTAGTTTCAAAAGGATTTATTAATGATATATAATTCTAGAAAGAGAATATTCCTGTAGTAAGAAGACCTGATAGAAAAGAATTACTCGCATATTTAAATGGTGAAACAGCAAGTTGCCCTTCAATAGATAAAAGTGCACCACTTGAGCTTCCCACACAAGTTAAAAGATCAGCCGAATATGATGGCTCTGATAGTACGGCAAAGAAACCAAGACTGGAAGATATTCATGTTCAGAAAGTTAGAGAACAACTTGCTGCTAGGCTGGATGCACCTAAAGAAGCCTCGGTGACGGTGGATAATATTAAGTACGCATTTTAGTTTTTACTGTTTGAATGATTTTAAAATATTATTTACCAGGTCATTATCAGAAGCTATGTCTGTCGAAAAGATTGCTGCAATTAAAGCTAAACGTTTAGCTAAAAAGAGAACGACAATCAAAGGAAATGATGATATTGGTCAAGAATATGATATTAGAGCTATATTAGATCTTGATGTTGATATAACTAAAGATATTATTAGTCGTGAAAGACAGTGGAGAACTCGAACTACAATTCTACAGTCTAATGGAAAGGTTAAAGAAATATCATCTTGGTGGTTTTTATTTTTTAATTTATATTATGTTTTATAGACTTTTGCAAAAAATATTTTGGCAATATTGCATAGTATTAAAGCCAGAGAGGAAGGTAGGCAAAGACCAATGCAACAGCAGCCTATAGTTACACCACGTCAAACTCCCATAAGACCAACAGCACAACCTTCTGTTTATAACCGTTACGATCAAGAACGATTCATAAGGCAAAGAGAAGGTTAGTTATTGGAATTTTACCTTTATTGGTTTTACTGATCCTTGTATTGTTTTGTAGAAACGGAAGGCTTCAAGATTGATACTAAGGGTACATATCATGGTATGACACTAAAATCTGTAACTGAAGAATCAGCAAAAGCACGACCAGCTAACACTCAACCGCAAGCACCATTACCTGTGAGTGCTGCTAGGCCACAGGCTGGAAACATGCCTAAACGTATCTCTAGAACACCTATTATTATAATACCAGCTGCCACCACATCTTTAATATCTATGTATAATGTGAAAGATGTTCTTCAAGATTTGAAGTAAGTTAATTAAAGAAGGCTGTGTATGTATGTATGTTTTTAATCGCTTTTTCTTGCTAGATATGTAACAACAGAGCAGAAGAAAGCAGAAGGTGCTAGGCGTGATAATGAAGTACTGTTGCAACGTCAAAGGAATGGAGTGTCAGTGCCTTACCGTGTAGTAGATAATCCTGCAAAATTGAGCCCAGCAGATTGGGATCGAGTCGTAGCTGTATTTGTTATGGGACCTGCTTGGCAATTTAAGGGTTATCCATGGGAAAATCCTGTGGAAATCTTTGCTAAAGGTGAGATATTATTATACATCAAAGTAAAAGATTGAAAATAAAGGAAAATTAAGAGGTTGAAATCTTGGTGATTGTAGTTTTAGAATAGTTCACAGTCGGGAATCTACAAATTAAACTGCTCATTGTGCAACTCTGTACATTGGCTAAATATTTAGAAATGTTGATGTCAGATAACAAAGCACACGTATGCTGTTACAAACACAAACATCCAGGCAAATTCAATTGTGCAAAACACCTAGTAGAACACAATCACCCTATGACCACATATGACAGCATATAACTATAGGCGTTTTCGGAAAATCAACCTGGTAATATACCCGGATCAAGCATCAGATGTCAGCAGGTTGGTTGGTTGGGTTAATCGAGTGATGCCCACCTTTTTCCCGAACAATTCTTATGTTTTCTTATTTTTTAAATTGATGAGCAACAACCATAATATTCTTTCTGTCATCTTCAGAGTCGCCAGAGAAAAGGAAACTAGCAGCAATAGCTACAATTTTTTGTTTTGAATCCATGCTGAAACAATTACGCGCAGAAACTCCTTGATGTTTTTGAATCTTGAACTTTCTAACCTCACAAACTTCGCAATTTACTACTAACCTATTCAATCCTACTCGTCGACTAGGGTTACTTTAAAGTGGCTGGGTAAGCACCCTGGTTACAGTTCTGTAGTTTTCTGAATGCTGGGTAGCAAACCATGTTGAATAAATGAACATTCAGAGCGAATTTCCGAAAATGCCTTATGTGCTGCACAAACAATCACATTACATTTTTACAATAATAAACACAAACCAGATGTTTTGGAAGTGTTTGAAATTATAAACACAAAATAACTTTAATGAATGAGCAGATTGACCTTATAAAATCACCCCACTGCACGTGTTGGATGAATACTGAAGATCATAATTTCTAGTTGAATTTAGATCAAGTTAGCTCATTATGATATGATTTTGGGCTGATTAAAAGACAAATACTATAGTCAGAGATTAATAAACCAAACACATTTATTATTTTTCATTAAACAAAAACAACTCTTGACAAAATATAAAATTATCAGCAACTATTAAAAACAATCGTAGGCTCTCCAGTTTATCCACTTGCAGATATTCTTGAAACGTGGAATTTACTTCAGAGACCCTTGATTGAACAAGAATATCCTCCAAACACCAGAGGAAAATATTTATTTGTTTAGATTTTATAAATAAAATTAATGATACTTCATTCTCTCTTTAACATGTATTATAGGACCATGGTTCATATGAACTTTTTTGATTATCTGTTGTTGATATCATCTTGCATATTAATGTACACCTTCTTTCTAGTGTGTGCATTTCATTTAAAATATGATGAAATGAAGCTAGATGCTAATGTAGCTCGTTGGGCAGTAACAGTGATAGAACTTTCTCGTACAAAAAGGCATTTGGACCGTGCTGCCCTTATGGTATTCTGGGAAAAACTAGACAAGTAAGTATTGATTTTTTCTAATATAATTACTGTGCTTTTTACAAAGATTCTATTATACTTTTATTTTTAGACACATAATGCAGTATAAGCCCCATTTACGATTTTAAAAATAAACACAAAGGACTGCACTACTTTCATAATCAACTAATCTTATTTTTTAAGATTTATAAACAGTGTAGGAGATTTTATTTGTTTATAGGCGAAGCTATTTTTGTTCCTTTTTATTTTTTTGGTTTTTAATTAATGCACTTTATTATGCTCATTGACCTAGAATAATGAGAATCGTTGTGTTTTACCTAGAACTAAATAAAAACAAAGTAAAACAAACTAGATGTATAATAAATCTTAGAAATAAAATACGATAATTATTAAGATTGTATAAAGGAAATCATGATACATAAAGTGTAAATAAGGTTTGTTTGAAATAAATATTTTATGTTGATAGAAAATGCTTGTTTAATCCATAGGTGGAAACAGATTCTTTAGTTGGCTCTGTTTATCATTTACAAAATCGTCTGCTGCTCTCAAACGATCACGCTTTACTATGTTGTGGTGATATTTTATTTGTTTCTTTATGGAGTAAGACATGTCTGATATTGCGTAAGAGAGTACCCCACTAATAATTAGCATGATGTGCTACAACAATAATAAATATGTTTTATTTATTATTATGATGGATAGATGGAGTCGTAAACCTCAAAAATAACTGCTACCAGAAATCGAATGGAAAGTTCGTACCAATAGTTGGCAGTGCGTTCATATCGGTTGTGATGTTCCGGAGGGTATCTGTCACCACGGTAATAACATGTTCGGTTGAGTGCGGCCATTTCTCTGTGTGAATCTGATTTAAACTCATCAACATCAAATTCTGGAAATGAAAGGTAATGTAGATGATTTTGTGCTAGATACATTGATGTTGGAAAGAAAATTCAAAAAAGAAATAAGTGCTTGTTAGGTTAGAAAGAATATTGTAACACCATGAACAACAAGCATGAGTTCTTGGAAGTGCCAATGTAATCCTTAAAGTGTGTTCTCTCATAAATCCATCATTACAAACACAATTTATAAAAGTCATCTGTTTGATTCGGATTCTTTTGTTTTTTAAAACGTCATATTCGTAACCCGTAATTTGTATAAATGAGGTGTTAGTTTGAGTAGCTGCAGTTTTCAAGAAAATGGTATAAAAGAAGAAAATAGAAAAAAAGTGATTTCCAGTTATTTAATTAATCCTAATAAAACATATTTAGCGGTTGCTAAAGAGTTAAATATGCCAAGAACTACAGTCTCAGATATAATTAAATGTTACAAGGAAACTAAAACAACAAAAAGGAAGCCTGGTACTGGAAAAATTGAGCGAGGTAATATTATTCGGGAGAAAAAAATAAGATCATATTATGATAGGTAGGTCAGAGAAATTATAACAAGAATTTCAAACAGTTCCATCAGATATATGCAGAATAAAAAAAAATAGATAATATTTTAACAAGAAAAGTAAAGAAAGTGTCAAACAGGAACGAAGTGAAGGATTCAGTAGCAAAAAGTCGAGCAAATAAGCTATATGAGAAGATTCTGTCCAAACATAAAGGATGTATTTTAATAGATGACAAGACATGTTTATGCTGATTATACAGTGTGTCCAGTTTAAAATGACCTACATGGGGATATTGGAAATGGTAATAGACAGAAGGTTGGTTAAATGGGGAAAAAGTTTCGTATTTCCATGTCCATGAATAATCCATGGTTACTTTAACAAATATCTGCCCTGTTTCAAAGATACAGGGTGAAAACCAAAAACGTGCATTTTCTAAAATCCTGATTTATTTATTTGTTATTAGAGATAAATGTACAATATTTTCAGAAACGAAATAGCGACTAATGAGGATTTCAAAAACGACTTTAAAAAAGTGATGGGCCTTCTAGATTTCACATACTTGTATCCAACTTTTGTTTTTCTTATCGGCGCCATATTGGATTTTTACATTTTTGAAATCATAAAAAGAGCTTTTCAAACATGTACAATATGACTGTTTAAAGAAGAGAAAGTACAAGAAAATACAAAATTAAAATTTAACCATAGTAGGCCTTGAGGTTTCCAAATAATAATTTGCAAACAAATGAGTTGCCAAAAATACCATCGAGTGGTACAAGAAAAACGGGATAAAACATCCTAAAAGACCTCAACTCTAAATTGTCCCAAAATAAGATATATTGAAAAGTTTTGGGCAATATGCAAAGAAGAATGGATAGAATCATCAGAAATGAAAAAAATTTTAAAGAAATTTGGAAGATGTTGAAAAAACTACCGGATACAACCATAACGAACCTGATGACTGGCCTTAACATGAAAGTTGTTAATTTTTATAGAAATAATTAATTTTTTAAGTTTATATTATTAATCTGGATATAATTTTGTATTCAGTTATGTTTAAAAATAATAAAAAAAATATTCACACAAGTCAATTTTTAATCTTTGTTTTTTGAGAACACACTTTACATAATTGTCCTTGTCTTTAATATTTTAAAAGCGAACCTTTTCAATATCTTGTATAAGATGAAGTTTGAACTTTTTTTCTGTTATCTTGTGACTAGATATTTGAATTTTCAGAATTGGTTTTTTTTGTTCTGCTTGTTTTTCATTTCACAACTATTACATATACTTACCAGACAAAGTGCTATCAATAAAACCTCTTAATGATACATCATGTGCATTCATATAAATAAGTCGTTTCACATAATCGCTTGTAAACGCTATAACAAATGCCTAAAAACATTAGATGATCATTACATCACATACCCAACTTTAATTTGTATCATTGCTAACATTTGTAGCCATACTTATAAAGGTCATTGCCTGCAAGATACCAATCCAGCCTTGCAAACCATTTATCCGTACAGGAACTGGCCTGCGGTAATACTTAACAAACTTGCATGCGTTTGTTCTAATCTGCAATACGTTATTTACAAATGCAAATAGTGGTGCTAATGGAAAAGCTGCTACAAAAAATGTGACAAATCCGTACTGCATTACTAAAAATCTAAATTTGTAAAATAATAGACTTTTCTTATAACTCATATTAACTAGGCCTACTCATTTCCATATATTCATCTACCAGAAAATAATAGCCCATTTCTTGCAGATCGTAATCCAATTCCCATTGTGCTGACGTAGGCGGAATTGCTTCTTCTTTAGTCACATAAATTCTGCGAAGTTTCTTCCATTGTCTGCAAAAAAATCCTAATAGACAGTTTATTTACCAGAAGTGTTAATTAAATCATTGGAACTCTTACGGTTTGAAAAGAGTTAAAATATTTCCACTAAGTGATTTTAAAAACATTATGAAAGCCAATTGAATGGAAAGACCCATGATACATCCTGCTGGATGACATAAATCTCCCTTTATTATAACTGAGAAAAAACTAGATTCTTCCATATCACCTGGATATGTATACAATTTTCCCTTAAAAAGGAAAAGTATTTTAGACAAAAGTTAGTGTCATGATCAAACTTGATTTGTACCTACTTTAACAAATGCCATATAGGACATTGCAGCATAATTGTTAACAAATTGCAGTATAAATAGTTTGTAGATATATGAGTTGTCAAATTCTGCTTGTGTTCTAGGATTTTCACGTATAGTTAACCATAATGAAATTCTGCCATACCACTAATGCAAATGTTTGGTTCACATATACAAGGTGTCAAATAAAGGTTTAAATATTTAAGGGGCACATAGTACAACCAAAAACAAGTAAAAAAGTCTTAATGTACATGGGTCCGCAAATCAACCATTTCCGAGATAAAAGCAGTTTTCGGTTTTGAAAGTGAAAGAACAACTTTCATTATTAGTTTATTGCTGTGCATACGCTGTTTTCGAGATAAAGGCGGTTTTTTTGGTTGCTTTAATCAAAGAAACCACAACTTTAAGTAAACCATTTTGTTTTCATACGACATTTATTTTATTAATCAGTTCGCAGTCAATTCATAAACTGTTTTCTGGTAGTGAATTTATTTTTCGACGTCAAGGAGATTCAGTTTCTGATTTGCAATGCCTTATTCAAATGCTGAAAGGGCCGATATGGTTTCTATGTATGGTCGTGTCAACGGAAATGCTTTGGAAGCACGTCGCTTTTATAGCAAGGCTCTTTGCATGTGATATTTGGAACCGTTTACCAACGGTTGAGGGATAGTGGTTTCTTTGCAAAATGTGCTGACGATAACGGACGTCCAAGGTCAGTGTGAACGCCTGAGGTTGAAGAACAAATTTTGGTAATAACAGATAAAAACCCTGAAAAGAGTGTGAGAAGAATTTCAGTTGAAGTAGGCGTAAGTAGTCCTCTTGTTTGGAGAACTCTCCACCATCAACTTTTATATCCTTACCATATCCAACGGATACCAGCCCTTACTCGCGCTGACTACCAAGCAAGAAAGTGGTTCTTAAGTCAATTAGGATCGGTTGTTTTGACACAACGTTTAACAGATCCTGTATACCTTAACTTTCTGGTCAACACTTTGTCCAAACTTTTGGAAGATGTCCCTCTAAAATCAGAGATTGGATGTTTGGTTTATGCAAGATGGGGCATCGCCGCATTTTACGCTTGCTGTTAGGGATCCCATTCCATGGCCTGCTAGGTCTTCCGACCTAACTCCTTTAGACTTATGTATTTGGGATTACTTGAAAAGTTTAGTGTACGCAACACCTGTAAATAATCTTGCCGAGTTGCAACAGCAAATTGAGCAATGTTGTCAAACAATTCGAGCACAACCGGGCTTTTTAGAAAGGGTGTGAAGTTCCTTTTTGAGAAGATATAGATCCTGTGTCGAGATGGCAGGATTAATGAATAAATGCCACCGTAGGTGGCTGCCATTTAGAAAACTTAATTTCTCTATGGCTGGTGAATTGGAAAAAATGGATAACTCCTGTCGTGCACGCCATGTCGGGTACCAAGCAGTCCGCACGCCCGCCGTCCACGGTGATGATGGTCTGGTGGCGATGGTGGTGCAGGCCGGAAGCAGATCCTCCATAGTCCCCGTCGGTGGTGATGCCCAAGGACGGCCAGCGAGCCGTCACCCAGAGACGACGAGGAGTTCGACGCGACGGTTCTTTTCAGAACGGTGTTGGAATTGTGTGGTGAGAAGTGTGAGAGTGTGTGTGTGTTAGAGTAGTGATGTGTGAGTGTCTAGGTGTAGGTAGTGTGCCGTGGAAGTGCAAAACTGTTCCGGCATTTGCCTTAACCACTGGGGAAACCACGGAAAACCCAGTGAGAACAGTGTGGTGGTTGGAATGGGTGTGGTGATTATTGGCGGGAAGTGTTGGAGGGAACGGATTTGGCGGGAAGCGTGACGGATTGGCGAAGAATTTCCGGGCGTAGTGGAGTAGGTACCTCGAGGAGCCCCGGGCTCGAGGGTTTGGATGGGAAAGGAATTTGGTAATCACGGCCCGGTAGCTACCCGGGCCGATCGGATGAGGCTGTGATGAGTGGTGGTGATGGCCGGGCCTGCGCACCCCTACGCAGACGCCGGTTGGTGGTGGAGCGGCCGTTGATCCATCTACTGCATCTTGGGTATGGTTGGGTGTGTGGCGGTCGCGGTCTTCAAGCCCCCTCAATTCCTGGAGACCGACGGTCGGTTGGGTTGATGCAGCGATGCGACCTCAAGTCGCCCCGTTGGTGGTGGAAGTGGGCCAGGCCTGTGCCCCCCAAACACAGACTCTGGAGGGTGGGTTGGCGGTAGCTCCCCAACTACCGCGTTTGTGGTTGAGCCCGTACTCTTCGTCTCCGATGCATCACGCTCTCGCTGCAGACCGGGTCGACTGCCTCGCTTCGCACTCGAGGCCGGAATGCCGTGTCGAGATGGAAGGAGGACGTATCGAACATCTGTGATAATCGTGTTCTGTAGCTCTAAACTTTAAAAACTAGAAAAACGAAAAGATTAAGACCTTTTTACTTGTTTTTGTTCATACTATATGCCCCTTAAATATTTAAACTTTTTTTAACACCTTGTATAATTCTTATTAGGATGGTTGTATTATACATACTTTGCCAAAAAACTTAATAAATATTACGCTTATGATGGCTGCCATTATCATTAATACAATGCTAGCGGTGATATATGGACTTAACATTAAGCGGTACATGATCGTGAGGAACACGGCCAGTAACACAATAAGAATCTGGAAAATGAAAAAATCATTGCTGAAAGCTAGAATTCTTGCTTATTAGATCATAGATTTTGATACCTAACATAGAAATCTAAGACGCCCCCCCCCCTCCCCAAATGAACAAAGTTGACAAATAATATATTCTTATCTGATGTGTTGGTTAATCAAAATATGAATATCTTCAGCAAAAACTGTTCTTGTAAGTGCAAAATAAAGAAATAATCAATCAATCGACTCTCAAGATGAAGCATGGCTATGAAATACAAGATCTATTTCATTAGTTTCTTTGTCATTCTGAAAATGTCATTTAAGATTTATAGACCTAGTACGATTACCTACGTCATCGAGTACGAAAAGAATTCATGTTGTAAAAGTATAATAAGAGATATACTGGGTGTTTCAGACCACCCGTCCACTCCTATTAAAATTAATGGGTTTGAAATCTTGATGAAACGAACGATTTCCTTAGTAATTTTGACGTCCTCTTTCCAATGGTGTAAAAATTGAAAACTCCCGAGCCCCTCATACTTTAAAATTGTAAATGTAAACCCCTATATTTTATTGCAAATTTGGATTCTAAGCCGCAAAATACGTAGAATTTATTTGAAACATTTTTTTCGTAAAAAAAACTGAAATTTTGCGATTAACCCACGAAATACGCTATATCTACTATCATTTTAGATCCGGTTAGCAAATTCAAATGATTCCTGGTCATCTTAATCTATGATTGATTAGTTTTTCTAAAATTTTGAATATGCAGGTAGGTGATGTTAATTTTCTTCTGTCTTTCTAGTTCATTTTGAAGTTATCTCTGATAGAGATAAACTTTGTTTATTTTAGTAATTAGTTTGTCATCAGGATTCGGATCTGGATTGAATTAGGAAATTGTGTCTTACTAAAACATCGTTCAATAAGTCCCGAGACTAACCCAGAGATGGTGCTAGTAGTACCAAACTAGCCACGTTTCCCTAGAGTGCGAACCTTCACATGAAACGTGTAAAAATTTCACGTCGATTGGACCACAAACAGCAGAGTTATCGAGGTTAGAGTAAAGTCACTTTGTAATTTGTTTGAAAAATGGAACAAAGCGAGTTTCGCGTGTTGATAAAACATTGTTTTTTAATGGGTAAAAACACCGTAGAAGCCCAGCAATGGCTTGAGAAACGTTACCCGGACTCCTCTCCATCCAAATCAACGATTTGTCGTTGGTATGCTGAGTTTAAACGTGGTCGTACGGACACAAACGATGCGGAACGTTCGGGTAGGCCTTTGGAAGCCGTTACACCGGAAAATGTGAGTGAAGTATTCAAAATCGTAATGAAAAGTCGCAAAGTAAAGGTTCGTGAGATTGCAGAAATGACACAGATATCATCTGGAAGCGTATTTACAATCCTTCATGAAAAATTGAGCATGAAAAAAGGTTTTTTCCAAGTGGGTGCCGCGATTGCTTTCAATGGAACAAAAACAGCAACGAATCGACGATTCAGAGAGCTGTTTATCGCTATTTACTCGCAATAAAAAGGATTTCCTGCGTCGATACGTGACCATGGATGAAACATGGATACATCATTTCACTCCGAAGTCGAATCGGCAATCATCTGAGTGGCGCATGGCTGGCGAAAGCCGCCCAAAGCGTCCAAAAACGCAGCAATCTGCTGGCAAAGTCATGGCGTCTGTTTTTTGGGATACACATGGCGTCATTTTCATTGACTACCTGGAAAAAGGTAAATCGATCAACAGTGATTATTATATTGACTTGTTGGTACGTTTGACGGAGGAGATCGCAGCAAAACGACCGCACATGAAGAAAAAAATCCTTTTTCAGCAAGACAATGCACCATGCCACAAGTCCATGAAAACAATGGCAAAAATCTACGAGTTGGGCTTTGATTTGCTTCCCCACCCCCCGTATTCGCCAGATTTAGCCCCCAGCGACTACTGGCTCTTTGCTGATCTCAAAAAAATGCTCCAGGGAAAAAAATTTGGCTCGAATGAGGAGGTCATTGCCGAAACTGAAGCCTATTTTGAAGCAAAGGATAAATCCTTCTATAAACATGGTATAGAAATGTTGGAAAGGCGTTGGAAAGATTGTATCACTCTAAAAGGAGATTATATTGATGAATAAAAATGATTTTTGAAAAAAAAAATGTTGTTTTCGTTGTTAGTCTCGGGACTTATTGAACGATGTGTTAGATTATCTCTTCGACCCTGTCCAATTCTTATTCATTACTTGATTAGTAATTATAATTTCTGTCACGTTTCTTTGGTGTTTGAAAAATTGGAGATTTCTTCTTTTTTTAAATTTTTTGCTTTCCTGGTTATAGATGATTATGATTAGTTTTTACTTTAACTAAAGTCTCTGTTAATTCGTCTCTCCAATAGGTAATTTAATATTTTTAAATCAAGACAGTTCATTGGGGCAACTTTGTTTGAATTTTTCTCAGTTTTGGATGTGGACTTTTGTGATTGGCTAATCGAGTGACTGTCGTCCAAAGACTTCTTAAATGGTCATGAGAACGTCATTCAAGCGTCAAGTATAGGTAGAGACGCACTGTGTTATCACTAGCCTATAGCTGGAGGTAGGCGATTTGTGGTTACGGAAATTAGGTATTGCTAAGTATAGGAAGATTTATGGAATTTTGTTTGAAGCCTCAATAGTCCAGGGGTAAGTTTTTACTTCTTGTCGCTAGTTGCTTATTTCAATGCGAACTGATTTTTCATATTTAGTTTAAAAGCCTTTTTACATCATTTGATTTTCAAGGCAACCCCACATCTTTCATCTTCATAGCCACTGCCATTGAACTCTTCAACCTACGCTTACATTCTCCTGCTGTTCATACTTATGAAGGCTGAAAATAGCCAGGGTTTATCCACCTCTACTACTCCTACAGCATTTGTAACCCAGAATCGCATACTTATCTCATAAGAATTATTAATATTTTTATTGTTGTATTGAAACTTAGGAAGACATGATGTCTTAAAAAGCTTTTTTTTGCGCTTTAAGTTTTGTTGCAGCTAGTTATCTTCTGAAACATACGCCTGTGAGTCGAGGCGTTGATCAACGGTCAACGGAACACTGCGCGGTAAGTGGTTTTGTGTACTCCTTAATACTGCGTTTAAGTTTTGTGTTGTTTAAAAATATTTTTGGACTTAATAAACATTTTTTGCTTAGTATGATATATTTTTAGTATTGCTAACTATAAATTGTAAATTTAAATGTTTATTGCTGCTAAATTTTAAATTTTGTAGTGGCTTATAATTTTACTTTCAATTTAATTATTAAATTTTTCTTATTTTCAAAATTTTAGTATTTCAAACCTTATAAGATTAGATGAATAGTGCGAATTGATAATAGTTATTTATAATAACAATAGTGTAAAGTGAAGTTTTTTGAACGAATAGGAAAGAAGGAACCCTACAAGTTCAAAAAAGACACTTTACACTCGAGTTATATACAATATTTTCTGCACGACCGTATTTTAAAGAAAATTGACGGTAGATTAAAAAATGAAGTTGACCAAGATCATAGGAGCGTATAATGATTTAATTACAACATCGATACATCAAATTAATTGCAAATGTTTATAATTGTCAACTTTTGACATTGACAACTAGTTGTAAAGCGCCAACTTTACAGGCGGTCGTGCAAAAAGTTTATTTATAAGTCTATTGGGGATAAGATGTTTGATTAACATATTGTACCGAACATCTGCCAAAAATCTTTCTTGTATTTATTTAAACTTGATTTCATTAAATCCCAGATTTCAATAGCAAATATTTAATGTCCAATTATTTGCTCTGCTAATTATTTTAGGGCAAAAGTGTAAATAGGTCTTTTGTAGAGAGAAAATGCTGCATCTATACATCTTAATAAAAAGCAAACAATGTCTCGCTAAAATAACTCCAATGCATATCTGATTGTTGTAAAACTAGACATTTTAATTTATTAATTTCTTCAGTTTCAGAAAAGGAAAATAAAAAGCAACGACATGTACAGATGCACTATTTTTTCTCTACAAAAAAAACCTCTTTACATTTTTCTTCTAAAACAAGGGAACAAACAACTAGACGCTAAAGATTTACTATTGAAATCTGTATGGTGAGTTACCCGGCTACACCCGGTATAATATAAAATAGTAGACACGTACGAATAACATACATTTATTTGTCAACTATTTTTTCTATCGCACAATGCCTACCATGCATGCTTTTACTGTGTTAGAGTACCCATTTGGAAAAATACATGACGTAGGACGTACCCAACGTTATTTTTTACGTTTTAGGAAGGTTTAGTTATTATGCTAATTTTACCACACAGTGAAAATCGATTCTTTTTGCAGTTTTTATTACATTTATAAAGTTCTTTTTCTGTAGAAAGTTATCCATTCGACGCAATCACAATGTTCTTGCATAAAAAATAACATTACATCCAACGTCACCTGTTTTCGCACGTATTCTTTTATGGTATCAAAATCTATATTCTGGAGAAGATAATTTTTGCGAAAAGAGTGGAAAATAAAACAAGGAATTGTACAGAGAGTTATTTGAAAAAGAAAGCAAGCACAATCGTGTTTCCCTTTTGAGTATGTACTTACCAAAAACGTACAGGTAATGCACGTAATGAAATAGTTGTATGCACGAATCCATAGCGGCACATAAGGTTCTGACATTCCTGTTATTGGACAAATTCTTCTATATTTCGTATTTTCTTCATATTCTCTCCTAAAATCAAACAAAACTATTTTTCCAATCTAAAAGAATTAGTTGATTTTACGCAATAAGCGGTGGTTGCTATTGACGGCGGGACGTAAGTACATTGCTTACGCCCCTATCGACTAACGAGTAATGCTACATTTTGATACAAATGCGTTGTCACGCCATATTTCAGGCGTGAGGCCGAGATTCGAAGCACGAGACGTAGACCAAGTGCTGCAAAAAGCGACAGCGTTTATAACAAATTACTCAATTAGATGGAGCTCCAAGCCATTTTTCTACACAAATGAGGCAGTAGTTAAACACAGACTTTTCTAATAAATGAATTGGGAAAGGCGAAAATTAAGGCACATGGTTGTGTCATTGGCTCGCAAGGTCACCACATCTCACGCAATTCAGTTACCTTTTTTGGGAAACGGGTTTATAAAACCCTACTGCAAAATAGGGTAAATCTGTCAAGAGCTGCGACTACATTTAATTTAAGAAAATAACTTTGGTCAGTTTTCGCATACCTCGTATACGATAAAACAATTTTGAAAGTACAATTTGTTATTTAAAAGGAAGCAGAATTTTTTTGAAAGTGACTTTTTATCGAAAAACCGATATTATAACATAGTTTTCCATTTGTCAAGCAATTTCTCACAATCTACACACGCTGTATTATTGTGACTTTAAGTGTTCTGCATGCAAAAGACTTTAATCCTCATCAGAATCATGTAGGATGATACCATCATGCTGTAAATGGTCATCATCAAGTATGATATCATTTATAACTAATGGTATTGGCTCTTGTTTGGATCAAAGCGTAATTAACTTGTATTTAGTATCTTCTAAAAGCCAGCCACACTCTTTAGCGCAAAGTTTGCTGCAATGTGCATTATTTTTAGGCCTATATATCTGCCACAATTCAACTTTCCTCTGATTAGATGTGGGACAATGCTTATTTTTACCGTAAAAACCGAAATACTTTTAACTTTGAAATTGAATAAGAGAAAGACTGTTGATTGGAATACTAAAAGTAGATAGATCTTTTTTTATAAGGTACGATTTCTTTCCTCTACAAGTTCTACGTAATTTGGTTAATCCCTTATAAAGCATCACCAATTTCATCGATTTTCAACGGTTTCATCCATTTCAAAATTAGTTCCACGCCAAAGTGTAAAATAATCTCACTTTTACTAGACTGCTAATTGCACGCTAAAATGATCTGTCACGTACTTGCGGCCAGCTAAGGTCCGGAACACCTTTGAATTCATGTGCAGCTATTGCTTACCGTTGGTTTAGATTTTGTACTCGATGACGTAAGTAAACATCCAAAAGCCACATCTTTTAAATAGTCTACCAAGGAGTTGCAGCGGAGTAGGGGAGGCATACCAAGTTTTTCCGTAAATACTACCATACCTCATGGTAATTAAATCATGCGTGTAACTTATGAGGTAAATAAACATCGAAAGATCGTACCGGAGATAATTTTTTTACTTCAAACGCGACCAATGTATTTTAGGCACCCCAGTCTTTTTATGTATCTCTTTTATCATACTTTTACAGGAAATTTTTCTTGTACTTGGTGACAAAGGCTTAACTACGGTCGCCGCTCAATCTATAAGATCCTTTTAACACTAATACGTGGTAACCAATAATAATATTAGAGTATCATTAACAGATTCTAACATTGAAGTTTTTATAAAGACTCGTAGTCATAGTCTATGGGTCTTTAATTATTAATTTGTATTAATATAAATGGAATATGAAATGGGTCCATTTAATTATTACATGTATTTCTAAATTTGTTAAAAATATGCGTGTTTGACAAGTGGAAAGACAAATATCTGTAGGGCTTTCAAACTCTGTTGTTTATGTTAATATACAAATTTATTTGTCTATGTTGGCATCGTACAATGTAGAACAGCCAGTATTTCTTGTGAAGTAGTTTCAGAAGTTTGAAAGTGTACTACGTATTCAAGAAAACTGCTGACCACATTTTAACGTTAGAAATTCAATAGGGAGTTTTTGCATAACGTTAATTAATCGATAACGTCATCATTATAGTATTGAAGATGTTCGGAAGTTTATGTTATGTTATTAAGGTTACCGTTGTTTACAATAAAAGTATAAAATAATTAAAATTATTTATTAATACTTAATCAACAGGTTAACAACTGCCGAGGAACTGTGTTGTTCGATCTTCTACAAACTATAATGATAACGATGTCCCTGTAAATAACGACAAGCTTTTATATCTGTACCTGTGCATAAATACAAAGGGGCGAGGTTTGTACTTCTCGGCGTTTTCCATATAAGTAGATAATGCTTAAGTGTTCTAAGGAAATATCGCGGTAGGTACTTTAAGAGGAATTAGACAAAAGCCAAAGTCTTTACCTTCTACGAAAATTTACAATGTGTAAACGTTTAAAATATTTCTAAAGAAATATTAAAGTACATATGTTTGAAAGAAATTAACTGACAAACAACAATTTTTTTCTATGAAAATTTTAGCGTGCGAACATTCGAAAATATTAGGTAAAAGCAAGACCCTTTTTCTGTGAAGGTTTATCACGCGTCCGTCACATTCGTAGAAGGCAATGTTCTTAAAATTTGTTGTAAAGTTATGGGACGCTGCAGTATGTTGGGAGAAAACACCTCAAGTAGGCCATGATATTTTTAAAAACGTACGTCTTAGAGCACATATTTGCATTTAAAGTATAATATTATAACCTTAATTTTAAGTGTTTTGACCTTGTTTTGGCAAGATTGTCATTATAAAAAAATTGACACCTTTTCATTTTCCTTAATGAAACTTTGTGGAACTCCATGTAAAATAATTTTATCTTACTGTGTTTTATCATAATTTAGATAATACCAGAAAACCAAATGACATTGACACTGACAATTAAAATTAAAAACCTGACATTTGGTGTGTGATTTAATAATACGACTTAGCACTTCAAGAATAAATCATAGCTTGCTTGAGGTTTTTTCCGAACATACTATACTAAATATATTATGCAAAAACTCCCTTTTTGAGTTTCTAACGTTAAAATGTCGTTGGAACTTTCTTTGAATATTTATTAGACTTTCAAATTTATGAAACTGCTTTACGATAAATACTCGCTGTTCTACACTGTATGGCGCCACATTTTTAAATTAATGCTGGTATATGAAACTCTAACAATGACCGATTACGGTATGTGGCATACATAACACATACACAAATAAATTTGAACATCAACATAAACAGAGCTTGAAATTAGTCACTCCTTTTTTAAAAGCCCTATACAGGGTGTAAAGAAAATGGAGGGAAAAACTACAGTACGTTATTCTGTGCTCAAAAATAAGAAAAAATTTCCTATACCAATTTGGCCTCAACAGCCTATTTTTCAAAATATTAGCAATTAAAACTTTTTAAATTTAGCAACGGGGTACGTTTAAAGGAGTGAGTACGCGAGTTGTGCTTGCAATCTCGAATCGTAGTTACCATTGTTAGTAACGTGTAACGTTGCAATATTCTCAAAAGGCATTTCCTGCAAGGAATTTACCAGTTTAAGAAGTGAATTATTAATAAACTAGTACAAAAAAACTATAAACGGTACGTAATTAGTGTTTTTTACGTTTAAACTCCGTTTAAACATTAATATTTTGTTGTATTTGTTAAGAATACGGAATCAACTAAGCAATTTACGACTTCCAATAACTTCAAGATAGTGTTAACAGCAAAATGGTATAGAGGTTTTCTGTTTATTTTTTACCGTAGAATAACGTACTGAAGTTTTTTCCGTCATGTCCTTTACACCCTGTATAATTTTAAGGATCTTTGTAATGCTGTGACGACTAAAATTAAAATTGAAAATCACGAACTTTTTGAGATCATTCAATTTTTACGATTAAGTTTTAAGTGGCAGCTAGAGCTGTTTCAACATTACTCGTATTGAACTTAAAACTACTGCTTTTAAGTTTTATTTCTTAATGTTAAATTAAGCTTAAAATTAAAGTTAAGGAAAGCTTTTCCAGCCATAACCTCCAACTCAAATCCTCTTCCTTTGGTGTAAGATTCCAACGGCTCATTAAAAGCGTGTGCTCTCTTTTCCATAACACCATAAAAGTCGTTGCTGAAAAGGATTGTACTTTAAATTGTTTTTAAGTTAAATATATCAAATAGTGTTACCCCAAAATACCATAAAGAAAGCAAAGACCAAAGTGGCGTTGTTATCAAACATGTAAGTCATTTTCCCGCGGGAGCAATAACTCCTTAAGGGCCTAAATTCCCAATTGCCTTTAAACATTATCGGACATAACAGTTTTTTGCTCTTGCAGATCTCTTCACTGGAGAATAAGTTTAGTAAAAGTATAAAAAATAAATCAGTGCTTAATATTTGCGTGAATTTTCCAAAATTGGATTTGAAGATGTTTAAATTTACAAACTTACATTGGGTGTTTATTAATTCTTATAGCAGCCTTAAAACCAAACACGAAGCATAGGAAGCCAACAATACTAGCTGGTATTAGCATTTTATTATAAAATCCTAAAAATGCAAAGTAGAAAGCAACTTCCGGGCCATAATATTTCTCTACCACACTTAAAGGTTGGAGTCTATACCATTTCTTCAGTCTTGCCCAGTATCTTGCCAAAAGCTTTAAAAAGATAATTTGTTTAGATTTGACATAAGTTACCTATACAAGGTGTTTCAAGGATTTGTGCACGGAGGACGACTGACATGTTATTTGGAATATTAATATTGTTGCATTGTTACTTAAGAAAGTTGTGCAAAATGATTACCTACGTTTTAGAATCTATTTTTTCTACGATTGCTTTACAATAGCGACTTTCTGGTTTAATCTTCAATTATTATTTAGGAAATTTTTCAGTTTAAGACAATAATTAATAAGATTATCTTATTAATTCATAATTTTGGTAATATTGATTGTAGATTTTACAGTTTAAGTATAAACATAGAAATTCATTTATTATTGTTTCTGTGATACTTTAATTTTCTAAATTTTAGAATGAATGAAATAAAAATGTGAAGGTGACAGCTATTATTAAATTATTGTACTACGGTGAACGTAACCGGGCGTGCACCGCAGGGGGCTGACAAATACAGCGATCTCGTCACGTTCATACTCATTTTTATTAATCAGTACAGCATTATGTACTTTCGTTACTTGTTATGACAATATTTTTTTCTTCGTGTACATTTATAGCATGCATTGCCTCTCAATTATTATTTTTTAACTATTTCATAACAACGCTATCTATTGGCATTAAGATGCCATCTGCAGATTCGAACCACCTTAACAAAAGTAGGTCGAGTAGTTTCCAAATCTCGTGACACGGGAAATGCGCAAAAGTCGGAGCTTACTGCACAAGGAGAAAAAGAAAATTGCAAAAATCATGCCTGTAGGGCCGCCCGGCTAAGACTTGTCTTTTGCGCATCGAAGGTCGCGTGTCACGAGATTTGAAAACTACTCTACAATGAATGAGTGGGAGCCCGGCGTTCGACATTGAGACTGATTTTTGAAAATGCTACGTCATAAACATGTAATGATAATTGATAATACCAGGTGTATACCTATGAAATGAGACTTTCAGCTATTAGACCACAGATGTCGCTAGGAGTATTTTTAAACTGTCCCAAATGTCTTATTTTTTTCGTCTGTCATCTGTCAACAATATTCAATTCATTGTTTGTGATGTTTCATACAACAACGCATTTTTTTCGCTCTTAAAAATGTCGAATTTCGTGCCTTCAAACTACGATTTGCGGACATCGTTGATTTTCTGTTATCAATTGAAGAAAAACGCTTCTCAAGCTCATCAAATGCTTATAGAAGCTTACGGTGGACATGCTCTAAGCAGAGCACAGTGCTTCAGGTGGTTTGAAAAATTCCGAAGTGATGATTTTAGCGTGGAGAACGAGGAACGTGGTCGGCTACCGAAAAAGTTTGAGGACACCGAATTGCAAGCATTGTTGAATGAAGATGATGGTCAAACGCAAGAAATGATGGCAGAGCAGTTGGGAGTGACCCAAAAAACCATTTGCAAACGTTTGAAAGACATGGGCATGATTTTAAAGGTCGGAAGATGGGTGCCGCATGAACTGACTGAAAGGCAGCAAGAGAACCGAAAAACCACTTGTGAAATGCTGCTCTCCCGGTTCAAAAGGAAGTCTTTTTTGCATCGAATCGTTACGGGTAATGAAAAATGGGTGTATTTCTCCAATCCCAAGCGTAAACGATCGTATGGTCCGCCCGGCCACAAGCCAAAATCAACGGCCAAACCAAATCGCTTCGGCCGCAAGGCAATGCTGTGTGTTTTCTGGGATCAGCATGGTATGATTTGGTACGAGCTATTAAAACCAGGTGAAACAGTTGACGGTGCACGCTACCAACGACAATTGGCCGATTTGAACAGCGCTATACACCGAAAACGCCCAGAATATGCCGATCGGCGTCACAAAGTAATTTTTCTTGATGACAATGCACCACCACATCGAACAAGAGCGACCCGGGAATTGGTGGAGACGTACGATTGGGAACCGCTGGTGCATGCGGCTTACTCACCAGACTTGGCGCCTTCCGATTATCATTTGTTTGCATCGATGGGCCACGCACTTTCCGAGCAGCGCTTCAATTCTCACGAAGAAACCAAAAAATTGCTCGATGATTGGTTTGCGGCCAAAGACGGCCAATTTTTTTGGCGCGGCATTCACAAATTGCCTGAGAGATGGGTAAAATGTGTCGCTAGCGATGGCTATTATTTTGAAGATTAAATTTGTAACCATTTTTTGTTAATAAACGTTTAAAATTGAAAAAAAAAGTCTCATTTCATAGGTATACACCTGGTAAATTGTTTGACTTTGTAAAGTTTTTCTTTACTTTTTTACATACCCATATGTAACAAAACTAAAAGTAGTGTTTGACTTGTACCCATACCATTTCTATGGGGCTAACAGGGCTCACAAATAGTCACTTTTTGTCTAAGAATCTATGAATGTAGTCACTTACACTCACTTTATTGTACTAATCTTCATAGAAGTCGAGAGTGTATTTTCCACTTTGTTTCATTTTTGAAGATTTCCGCTTATTCATTGTAATTGTAATTAAAAAAAGTATTCTACCTACTTGCTCTAATATAATATGTAAACTGCAATGTACAATTGACAATCTTGCCAATTTAAACAAAGAGTGCAATATATGCATAACAAATGTAAATGAGATAGCCTGTACCATCCCTCACATGCAGTTTTTGAACCTGAGTAGTTTTGGACATGCCTTTTTGTTGGTTATCTGGAAATTGAGTAAATATTACGACCAAAGTAGAAAAGAGAAGAAGCAGTATAATAAATAAGTTTTCTAAAAAAAATTAAAGTGGGTGAAAAGTAGTGCGTTATGGAGGTGGTTCTTCTATGAGGTAAACTAGTAGATAAAAACCCTAACAATAATTGTAACAAATACATTTATTAAACAAATAATCTTGAAGCTCATGGCATCAACCGATTAACTATCTTTTGCAGAAGATTTCCACCACCAAAGTCCCATTTGCAAGAAACCAAATTATGCTTATCATACACTGCTAGCAGCTATCTAAATCATAGCGTTCAAAGGAATTATTAACATGACGTTGTACAAAATAAGTGTATAAAATAAATAATCAAGATACAAACCTTTACATTTACAAAAAACCAAAATGTGCTTGTCAGACACTGCATACTGTAGTCTTACAGTCACAAAATTGTTGTATGTGTATATATGGTTGCATTCTGCCATAAAATGTGTATCTAATATGCTGCCAATTTTATTAATCATTGTTAATCGTTTTGGAACACGTACGTACCATTACATAATGGTAGTTGAAGTATGAATTGTGTGTTAATGTTTGAATACAGAATAAAGAATGCACACATTTCTGTAAAATGTCTACTTTGTTTTATAATTCTGTGGTATTTGGCAATTTTTGGAAAAATGGTTACTGTATTTGATAGCTGATTTCATCCAATACTGAATTACCTGTCTGTCGTTAAGAGGTCCCCTAACAGTCCATTCCCACTGACCTGAATGTAATGGATATGCAGCAATGAATGTTCCTCTTTGTTTAAGCTTCTCTATCCCATGTTCGTTACATTTATCTCCAAAAACGGCCCTTGAGAGTAACATATGCACAATCATTATCCTTTCAATTTCAGTGATTTTTGTAGGACGTTCTCCAGATAGAGTTTCCCTGTTTATGTTATATAAATTTATACCTCAATAGTCAATTTATATTACTTTGTATTTTTACTTTGCACGATTAAATATTGGATCGTCAGGATCGGGTCGCATAATCCTCGTATGCAAGAATGTCCAGTAATTTTTTTGTTCTATATAAATCCTTTGTGATTGAAACTCTAAAGGTACATTAAACGCTTTAGCATAACGTAGTAGGACTTCGTTTGGTCCATGAACTTTTATAAAAAAATCGTTATTAAAGAACTATAAAAGTAATACTTAACATTCGATTGTTTGTTGAAATTTTATTCTTACCATTCCTGCTTCTGTTTCAAATTGTAGTCCATTATTTTGCAAATAGGCAATGTACTTCATTATATTAGTACGATGTTCAACTGAATCTAATGCGTTGCTACTACATACTAAAATGAAATCGATTTTCCGCTGTTTATCATTGAAATAATTTCTATGTAGTTTTTCTGATTGTGGATGTTTTCGTCCATCTAATTGGATAGAAGATGATGTGGTTACGTTAGGGTCTTCAGATTCTCGAAAGAACTGCGGTAACAATAAATCAATGTATCTTTTAAAATTTCATCTTTAAGTTAATTTGTCTTACATAAGTTTTTAAGAACTTATTCATAATTGTGAATTTAGTTATTTTTAAAATGATGTCTTTGACAAACTCAATATTGGTTGACATTAAGAGACTACTAGATATCCTGTTTTTAGGTTACATTACATCAATTGTGAATACTACAGTGCATTTTTTTATTATAGAATTCAGAGTAGGCTGTGATTTAAGTTCATTTTTACAGTGTACAAAAAATATGCAATGCAATGACTGGCAACTTTTTTTAGTGAGAACAGCATCAATGTCATATACACTGTTATAGAAATTGTAAGTCATGGCCTACCCTGAATTCTATAATAAAAAAATGCACTGTATTTTGCAGTATCTTATACCAAGAAAAATGTTTGAAACTGAGAAAGCGGAAAGTCGTCTTTCAGAGTTTAGTCCAATGATGTAAAATACATCATTAACCTAAACTGCTTTGTGATTTTGCATATATCTGCAAAACATAAAGCTATAAAATGCATTGATGTCAGATATAGATTAAGTCCTGTACAGTACAGATTGCAATTAAAAAATTCAAATTTTCAATTTGAAAGTTGACATCAAATTTGATTATTGACAGAGTTTAATAATAATTAGATAATTTATTATAATTTATTAATTTACAATTTTTTTAAAAATGCCATTTACAACTCAGCAAAAAGCATACATTTTAAAATGTTACTTTTGCACTGGAACAAAAATAAATGGCGAGTGGAAATATTCTATCCTTGAGTGCATGGCTGATTTTCGGAAAAAATATCCAGACATGCCTTTGCAGTATAACAGTTTCTACGAACATGCTGAAACATTCCGTTGAATTATTCAGAGGAATGGATAGTGTTGAATTTTCGTTTGGGAAGTGTTCGTCCCTCAAGGCGAACTCCAGCAAATATTGCAGCAGTTCATGATATTGCGATTGAAACCTCAAAGATTTTCCAGCAAGCTGATATGGCTTATGGCATGTGCCAATTAATTTTAGAAAAGGATTTAGACATGTATCCTTATAACTTAACCACTTTTCGGAGAGTATAATTTTCTCAATGATTTATAAACCATATGCATGATGATGTTGGATAGAAGTTTCTTCTCTGATGAAGCTTGATTCTACCTTTCTGGATATGTCAACTCACAAAATATGCAAATGTGGTCAGCAGAGAATCCACATTTTTGTCAAAACTACATTACATTCACAAAAAAGTAGGCATCTGGCTAGGTGTCAGTCGCCATAGGTTGATAGGAGCTATATTTTTCCAAGGTTCTTACTACACAAAGACAAGACAGGATATACTTTTTTTTGTAATCGTTTTGTGAAGTACATAAACGAAAAAGTAGTACATATTACATCAAATACATAGTGTTAATAAATGTTTCTGGGTCCAGTGGGCTGTGAAATCATGCTTGCGGCCGCCTTCTGAAAAACAGAATATATTATAATGTTCGTCACATTACACGCATTACATCGTTGTTATGATGGTTGCCTAATCTTATGTTTTTTAAGAATTAATAAATTAAAATTAGTTGTTAAGAGTGTTCATCAGCCACATATTGGTAGGACCTTAGTAATTTAAGCACCATTTCTTTGTTTTTGTATATTTTCAAAAAATTCAAAAAAATACATGTATATAAAAGTTCAATCTATGGAGCGACAAGCGGTTTTTTTATTTAATTCTAATATTTAAAATTTGTATTTTTTTAAAGATATTACTACAAAATTCATCATGTGTCTCCATTAGACATAATAAAAGGCTACACATATTTATTTGAGTTTTCATATACATTTATAAATAATTCAGTAATTTTTGAATGCATTTAGAAAAAATAGGTCTATTTAGTAGCGCCTCCTGCATTTTAAAAAACGAAACCGAGCGATAAGAAGTTGCACTTAAAAATAAGGCAGAGCAATAGTGGTGACCATAGCAACGCATGCATTCCAACATGTGCAGCAAGTACATCTTACTATTGCAATTTACTCACAATTTGCAGTTTGCAGTGATATCAGTGAAATTTAGGCTTTTTACATTATTAGCATTTAGTGTTAAACATTCGTATTTCATTATTATCATTTAGTGTTGAAAATTTGCATTTCATTAATTATATAAGAAAACATGGGAAAATATACAGACTCAAAGAAACATCCGTGCTTGAGTAGAACAAAGAGTGTTAGAAATCGAATGAAGCTGATTAGACAGAGATACGTATACACTCATATTTTATTATAATTATAGGGAATTATACAAATCAGCTAAAGTAGAGCTTTTGGCTCGAGAAGCCGAGCATGTGTGGGGTTCAATAAATAATAATTTTCTGTGATAATGCTTAATATTTTACTTAATATTTACGCTAATAGTCAAAATTAAAAATTAGTAAAATATCAATTAAAATTAGCTTCCAATTGGAAACAAATTCTAGAAAAACCATAGAAGCTCAAATATTCCAATCTAAGATAGTTGGTCTCATATTTTTTTATTAAGTATAATAAATTACATTAATTTATGCATATTTCAGATATCTTTTTCAAATAAATATAAAAGAAAAAACATATTTTCAGTGTGGTTAACTTACGCGGATAATGTGTCTGTCGGATACATAATAACAAATTATTTTGACAGTTTTACATATTATCTATGGTTTTTGATAAATTTATCGGCCACTTCTTGAACACAAAGACATAACTGTACTAACAATAACATTGTACTTGTTCTTTGAAATGTTTCACAAGAATTTATAACCCCTTTTAATAAGCATTTGTGTTCTTTTCTAAGAAATTCAAAAACTAAAACATATTTATTACCTAAACCAAAGAGAAAAAGAAACAACTGTTGACCTGATATGGATTATGGGGAAGTACAAAAGGCTAATTATTCACATAAGGCTGACATAACTAAAGATGAATTCAAAACAAAAAGCGAAGGGTTTTTAATCTCATTAATAAAGACAGAGACTCAAGTATCTCAAATTGAAAGGGCTACTGTTGGTTAAAAGGCAATTCCGCTATGGTTTGAGCAAAAAACAAATAGACTTACAGTTTCTCACTTCTGGGAAATATGTCGTATGCAACCAACCACATCATGTGCAAAAACAGTTACAAAGTTATTGCACGGTTCATTTGGTGGCAGTAAACATATGCAGTGGGGAAATGATCATAAAAATAATGCTGTAAGCTTGTTCAAAGAAGTGAATAAGCATCTACCTACACCATAAACGTGTGGCCTTTTTATTTATAAAACAGGTATTCTTGCTGCAAGTCCGGATGCCTTAGTGAGGCCTGATGCTATAGTGGAAGTAAAATGTTCTTTGGGGCCACATAATTCACACAATTATACTACAAAGAAAGTGATTTTGGCAAAAAAAGATTAAATTCGCTGAATTGGTGAATAATAAACTCGTTCTTAAACGAAACCATCCCTATTATTACCAAATTCAGGGATAACTAAATATTACAGGGAAAGACGCTTGCTATTTTGTAATATGGACACAAAAGGCAGATAGTCAAACGTCAACTCAGGGATCCATTTTAGTCGAAAAGATTGAAAGAGATGAAGATTTCTAGAAAACCGAAATGTTGCCAAAACTTGAAAAGTTTTATTACAAATGTCTGTTGCCAGAAATTGTCGATCCACGCTTTACCAGGAGCTTACCAATAAGAGATCCTCCTTGTTAATCTGAATGTTTCTATATAGATATTTCTAATATAAAGGAATACTTGTGAACCCCACAGTTTTGTGTCTGTTGCAAATTCATTCATAAAAATTTCTGCTAAAATTATTAAGCTGGTTTCTACTTGTCAATACTCTCTAGCCACCATGACAACCGATTTTCTTTTTGCTAAGATCAGATAAAGTTATACTTATTCAAATTTTTAAAGAAACTTTATTAGTTAGAGAAAGGAGAGTAGAAACCGGGCCACTGTTTTCCAGTCAGGGAAGTGTCATTTTATCTACCTAAGGTTATCAAGAACACAAATAACAAAGAGCTGACCTAACATGATATTTTCATCAAATTCCATTTTATTGCTTTTTTTAGATTTTTTTTTTTTAGACAATGATTTTTCTAATATGCAGTTGCAGAAGAATTTTTATACCTAGCATGTCAGGGAAGTGTCTTTACAAGACTCCCAGGCTTCCAAGCCTGTGGCCTGGAATTGGCCTGCTCGTCCCTTTCTAGACAATATTTTATTTACTTTCTGAATATTTTTTACAGACATTGCAGCCAGTGGTGTATTGGAGGGAGAACGCGGGAGAATGGTGTTCCTTTAGTTACCAATAAATACTAAACGTTCTTTTAAAAATCTAATAATCTTTATATAATAAATGTGTAATATGACAATCAGTGTTCTCCCACTATTTTTTTTTTAACTATACATCACTGATTGCAGCAGCAAAAAATTTACCAAAGAAATTTAAAAACTTAACATTTAGTTTAATTTTTATGTTTTGTCATTATGTTTTAGCATTTCTCTTTATATGTTTCTTCTAATATGGAATAATGTTTCTCAACAATATTTACTTTCCTTTATACATGCAGCATTTTAATTCTGCACTGTACATTATTAATTTTGTTTTACATGCTAGGTATACTATTACTTATCAATACTATGTCAAAGCAAATCAAATTATTGGTCAGTTTTTCAATAAAGAACATGATAATATGTACGATTTCAAGTAATTCAATTGTTGAACTTTGCTTTTTGCTTATTTTGAGTTATTCTTTCCAGGGTATTATATTCATTTTTAGAATGAATTTGAGTAGATAACCTCCCTGAATGGGTTTAGTGTAAGTTAACATAGGTCGAAATATACATCCAAATAACAATCCCGCCTTGAAAAAATAAATACACCCTATTCTACCTGACTTAAGCAGTTGCGGAGAAGATTTGCAGTAAAGCTTGGTTGCTGTGTTTGCTAGAGAACGCTCTTAATAAACCTACAACTTTAATCTTGAAAAAGACTTTTTTCGTACACTATAAGTGCAATTAGAGAGAAAAAATGTGGAACAATACAACAAATGTCAACACAAGATTAACTAAATTGCTAAATACAGGGCATTGACATTTGCAATTGACAAATTACGGAAAACAAATATATATTAGTTGTTAAAATAAATCGACAAGGTGGCACATCAAAATTATACTCCATAACCAACTGGACCCAGAAACATTTATGAACACTTTGTATATTTTTATAAGGTTTTCGTTGATATACTTTATTTGACATGTCAGTTAACCTCAAAATTTACAGTAAATTAATGTTTTTTTGCTCATTTTGTATAAACAATTACAAAGAATTTTGTATGATACACGTGCACTGTCACTTTTCAGCATTCGGCTTACTTTGCAGCACTCAGCTTGCACCTCGTACTTCAAATCTCGGCCTTGCGCCTGAAGAGTGGCACGACAACGTACTCGTGTCAAAATATAATTTTTCAATACAATTTTATCACTGTCATCATTATTTTACTCCCATATGCCAGTATTAAAGAAGCAAGTGTAAAACTGATGGCATGTAGTGGTGTTGACGTAAAGATCTTGAAATCTGCAAGAAGTAAATGATATTCACCTTAAAACTCAATGTTTTGATTATTTCTGACAATAATGTTAATTAAATTTTAATTATAGTCTTTTAAATATGTCATCAAGGTAGTTTCAAGATAAGCATTTGAAACAATATCTAAAAATTAAATTGATACAACTAAATTGTACAAAAACCTAAATACTTACCAAAATAACATTTATAAGGAGAATTGGTTCATGCATCATAGGGATTTCAATACTAGACTTTTTAATGTCGGACCTAATTATTTTAGAGCAATAACAACAGCAACAAGGTTTTTGTAAAGAAAAGAATACTGCACCTGTACATGTTATTTGTTACTTTCACTTTTCCACAACTGAAACAGGCTTGCACCACGTCCTTCAAATTTCGGCCTCACCTCTGAAATGTGGAACTTGTATCGAAATATTCTATTTAATTTCTCCAGTTTTAGAAAATGGAAAATAAAAAGCAAGATATACAGGTGCAATATTTTTTTCTTTACATAAACCCATAAACATTTTTGCTCTAAAATAATTAGGGGAGCAAATAATAGGGCATTAAAAATTTACTACTGAAATCCCTATGGGGTAAGAACCAATTCTACATCTTGTATACAGACAGATGGTGGAAATGACTATACAATAACTTACAATTTTGCAGTTATTTATTGTTATGGTTAATATAAAAACTCATTTTTCCGATATATATCTATATATTTCGATACAAAATTGTTCCGTATAAACAGCTCGTAAAATGACAAACATATAAAACTTTTACGGCTAATACTGCATTGTATGCAGGCATGGAAGGCCTCCGTAAGTCTTATGATGTGTATGTTATTTTATTATTGACACTTTTATTTCACAACTATATCAAGTTGTACATCTTTTGAATCCGTTATATCATTGTCAGTTATGAACACAGTGTACAACGTCTGGTTTTACGAGAATATAAAAAATTTCAGCAATTACAAAAACAAAAAAACTTCAAATGATAATAATTTTCATTTCACTTCACAACAGTTGACATAAATAACCCATTTTTTGCAACAAAATGTTTAAAAAAACACCTTCAAAAATATTGGCACAAATGAATCGCCAGTTTTGCTTATAAAGCAAACATTACATAAAATTTAAAAAGAAAAAAATCACTCACACAATCATACCTAAAGTAGTTCAGAGGAATAGAACAGAAAAAGTTTGTTTTAGATCTCATCTACGTAGAAAATTCAATTTACAATATAAACATTTTGGTGTTAGTTTCATAATCTCACTTTTGTGAGGTGACCATATTAAAATATTTATAAATATATTTAACACGTTCAACTCTCTTAATTTTTAGTGATATTATATATAATATATATAAAACGAGAAGTAAATTATCTCGATTTATGAACAAAATTGAAATAATGCACTAAAAATCATTCTGAAGATAAAATTTTCAAAAGCTTTTAAGTTGAAACCATTCAATTAATTTACATTAAACAAATTTCAAGATTCTCATAATAAACAAAAACTATTTATTATTGTACTGTCCTAATACGTACCTAAAACGGTAGGTGCAGAAAACCTGACATAACAATTACATAGATCCTTGAAATTTGTTCAAATAACGTTTCTTATTAACATGCATACTTTTTTTATTAGTGGAATGAAAGTCTTATCAGGCCAATAATGCAGAATATTCAGTAATTAAGATGTGAGTTTATTTCAGTCTATTTCTAACCTGAGGGATATTTCGAAAGCTGGACAACTTCTTTTGCAATATCTTTCATTTATCAACTTTATGTAATAATTGTTGTAATTAATGGATATCCTGCAAAATTGCTGCAACTGCCCATTTCCGAATAATTACCATACCCTGCAATTTCTAACATAATAAAGAAGAAAAGAATTAAATAAATAATTACAAAACCACTTAATATAAAATTGTCCAAAAATGACTTTCTAAAGATGCGTAATTTTATGTTCTGAATTTTGAATGTCACTGTCTACTATTCTAGTACTACATAAGTTATGTTATTAGTCTTTTAAATAGAAAGATTTATCTGAAAAAATTACATTAATTCTCTGCTCATCTTCCTAATTTATTTTCTGTTCAATTCTAAAATCACAAAAATATTTTTTTATTAATTCTGTAAAAGTAAAATTTTAGTAAGATTAATTTATATTACTATACAAGCTTTCACAGGCTAAATAAAGTTTCTTTTTACTTTTTACTATAGGGAAATAGTTTATGTGTCAAAATTTTATAATCTTAATCTCCTAACTCAGCAGATGGAGAGGACAAAATGTGTGCACTGAGCCCCCTCATCACCGGATGGTAGCAGTTGAAATGTTCTATACAAAATCACATACAGTACTCCATGCTTGCAGCACTACTGCAAATGAATAGCGTTTTACATTCATCATCTGGTATGCACTTTTTATGTACTAAGTGCAATTGGCATTTTCCACTGATCTTCTTCAGAGTGCACTAAACAAGTTTTTTTTTTTCTGGAAGTTAAAAAATTTCACTCAGTCACCACTAAATGCAAAGTTTCTGCACTATGGCAATGCAGTGCAAGAAACATAACTTTAGAAAATTTTGCATATAAAAATTAAGAAAATAGGAAAAAGGTAAGCACTTCTATTACTGATAGAGAAGGGTTAAGATAGAACAAAATTTTATGAGACTTTTGAACTCATCTTATCTACAACCATGCAAAATATTTGCACACATATATAGTTCACACCTTGTACATGTGACCGGCTCCAAAGAACGAAGAGCTTATGGCTAAAAAATCAGTTTTCAACTATTAACAGTTTCAGTATACTGAAAGCATCCTCTTTCACATGTAATTTACTGCAGATTGTAAAACTAGAAATTAGCAAAGAGAACTTTAAAGAAAAGTACTTTTATGCAGAAATGTTGAGAAATGAGGTAGATCAGAAAATGTACCTTTAAATTTCCATGTTTCTCCAGTTACCTGGACTTCCAACTACTACAGAAACAATGACAATACGTAATTTGCAACAATAATAATCAGACACCACAGCATTTCTCGAAAAATATATTTTAGCCATAACTCCCCTTCTTCTTACGATGAATTCATGATATATTAAATTATACCTTCGACATTAATGAACTTTTTTTTCATTGCTTTAGTAACCTAAACCTAACAATTCTAAAGATACTAAGAAAAGACGATTTCATATCCCAACCCTTGACACAATTACAAACCTGAAAATTATTATTCAAGAATGCTAACATAAAGAGCTCTCTAGTACAGTTTACAGTAACTAAAATTAAGCAATTTTCTTTAATAAAAATTCCTAAATTAAAGTTAATTTTATTTTGTACAATAAACATAAAACAAAAAATAGAAAAATTTATTTTTTTCTTTGTAGATCAAATACTATAAATAATGAAATTATCTTCTAGTAATGGGTCATAAAAACTCAAGAATGCACACATTTTCTTCCATCTGCTACCACCACATAATGAAGTTTTTGATACTTTTACCTAATTATGTTTGTTTATAACCACAGACAGGATATTAGGTGTAACTTCAAGTCATACAAAAACTATTCACATTGTTTTTGGATGAAACCTAGCCATAGAGATATGACAGTTTTGGGTCGTGTAAATGAAGCTTATGTTCAAATGACTGACATAGCTTTGTGATGTTTGAAGGTTATAGCTGTATTCTTTTTACAAAACATCATCTTTCAACTAAGATTTACTGAGCTAAGATTGAAGTGAGATTTAACTTAGCTTACTGTGAGGTAAAAAGAACATGCAAATACGACCTAACCTTAAATTCGTCACATTTATTATTTATTAAAAGTTTTCATACAGTAGTCATTGCTTTTACATAACCTTAATGCTCAAGGCACAACACTCAGCTCCATTCCACGTGCATCAACCTAAATGTTTTATCCCGTCTCAATTCGAACTTAGTTCAAAAGCCAGTTAAAAACCAAGCTCAGTTACGGCAAAGGGGGAGTAAAATATCTTAGTTGAATCTCAGTATAAACTCACTTGTAGCAGGTAAAAGGAGTCTTACTAAGGCACTAAGAATAACTAAAAATCTCACTTTACTCTCGCTTAAATGTGGTAAAAAGAATACAGCTTATATTTTCCATCATTTATTGCATAACATGTTACCACATGCTAATCAAATTTGCAAATGTCAAGTATTTTCTCAAATTGGCAGGTGTCATAGTAATTACAAATTGGATTAAAATGTAAAAAAGGCAACACCATTAAAAATATCATTTGGGAAGCATAATGATTTCCAATATAACAAAGATGTAGCCACAGTGCTTCCAACGTAACAAATCAAAAGCATGGCCAACCCTCATCTAAAAACAACGTGAACAGATAATAACAAACTATAGTTTGCTTTTGAATGATAGAATTCTGAGTAGGCTTTATTTTTCTTTTACTGTTACAGTGTAAAAACAGATTTAGGTTGATAACCCTATACTGATTAAAATTACTAGATAAAAATAATTTTAAATATTACACTTTTCTTGTACAATTTCAAATAATTTTGGGTGGTAATTAACGATAAGATAATAATCAGGAAAATCTTAACATAATTCTTTTTTAATAATAATACTTTTCTGTTAACACTTCTGATATTTAAATGACAGATACTTACCTAAAAGTTTCATTTGTTAATTTTTATTGAAAAGTCCAATTTACACTGTTATATCATGACCTGCTCTGAATTCTATAATTAAAAAAACATACTGTATTAATTGTTAAAAGAAGGGACATACGCAAAATTTTAGTTTCTATTCCAGTAGATAATCTTGCTTGAAACAGAAATACACATTAAAATTTTATATGTCTTGTATTACACAGCTTCTTATCAACTAGAATTTCCTCCGAAACAGAACAATTAGACCAGTTAAGTCATAAAAATAGCACCAACTACAATAATATTTTTAGTAACACTCAAAATTCAAAACGCTTCCTGAAAATTGTTTTACCTCTTATTTCAACACTATTTTTAAAATAATATTCCTCTTTTTATATCATCAGTTGATTTAATCACAAAGTAACAAAACAAAAGTTATAACAGTAGCTTCATTCTAAGCTTGCAGGGGAGCTAGTTGTTGCACTCAAAATATGATAGCTTCTACTGTACTTGCTCTATAATACTCATATTAAATATGAGCACATTGAGCATAACTTACCTTAGAATAACTATTTAAAAAGAATCAACGAACAGGCTTAAGCTTACCTCAAATATAATAAAAAATATCAAAATATTAAAATAACTAAAAAATATATATACACATTTTTTGATCCGCTGCGATCTTATATCCTAATTTAATTTATTCTTTTAAACAATTTATTTCATGTTTAAAGACATTTTAAAAATGAAGAATAGAAATTTTGGTGTTTGTGGTTTTCAAGTTCGAATATTTGTTTGGGTTTCTCTTTAAACATAAAATAAAAATAATCATAGTAGTACGACGAGAGTGTCCAGCACATAACTAAGTACGTAAAGTTCCACTTAAAAGCTAAAAAATGTAATAAAGCAATACTGTCTGTTAAGTATGAACCCGCCACCAAAGCTAATAAGGCACATCTAGTGGTCCCCTCGAAGCAGCTCCAGGAGCAGGTTGAAACTTGGCCCTTCGCCATCCTTTGATTTTATCGTTAGCATTTCTTTGCCCACCTTTAAAAGGTAAATTTCAACTTAGAAGAAAAATTCTTAATAAAATCATAAAATTTAAGTTCCAACCTGACAAGTTCGTTGTAATTCAGGTATTCTAAGCAAAAGTTCTCCAAATTTGGCTGGAGAGTCCGGATAATGAGCCAAAGTGTAATGTTGTAGTGCTTGTAGGGCCTTTTCTTGAGATGCTCTTACTTTCTCTGCTTCACGTAGTTCAGAGGTATCTATATTTAAAAACAATTTTGGGTTTGAAAAATGAAATAATGTGATTAAAAATAAACTTACCCGAAGTAAGTAGTACAATAACTTTCATGGCAACATATTCATACTTATCTACCCTAAGCCTTCTTAGGTGGTCAGTAAAATTAAGCATGCGTTCTATACATGCTCCTAAACCCATCTCTTTAGCTTGTTCTAAACTAATACTTTTACCAAGAGATATTCGAATTTCACCCGGAGTTGACATCGATCGAAAGCAACATGAGAATAACAACAGTTCACACCAGGAGTTGATTAAGAGACAAATTTGATCGTCGATCTGTAAAATACAATACAATAGAAATCAACTAATAAATGTTTGCACATTCTCATTGTTTTAAAGGGAAAATGGATATGTCGTACACATAATACTGTAAGATCAAAAAAGAATTGGTTGTAGATATTCATGGAAGTCAAAGAATGTCTTTGATTACTTTAGCCATTTTTTGGCAACATATGTATTTGAACTGTCTGCAAATACAAAGCACTAGAGAAATTCGAATCAACATTTGCAACAACATTCAAAAATAAAACACATACAGGGTGGTTGAGATTTCATTTCACACACATTAACTTTGTCAAAATAGAATTTTTCAAAAGATTTGAAAATGGGTTAGATAGTTTCTTGCACTCTTTCCAAAGGACTAAGAAAGTACCATCATGTATAAACGAAAAGAGCAGGGATGTGAAAAATAAGTGTTGTAAATGGAACACCCTATATTTTATTGGATAATTAAACTTTTAGTTTTTCAATTGAGTAATAGATAAGGTTGTAGGAATAATGATTAAATTACCAAAAATAGGCTTTGCAAATGTGAAAAAACAAAATATTTTTTATTTAAATGTACTACATCAAAAAGAGTGGAACATGATATAACTTAGAACGGTACCTTTTTAGAATTTAACTATATCTTTATCACTTGAATTATCTCTAAATTAACAAAACAGGGCTTCAAAATGTAAGAGCATGTTTTCCTATTATGTTTCAATATTGCATAAGCATCATCCTTAAAGCAGAAAATATTTCTGTAAAATGATAAATATAGTTAACCATAAAGATTATGTTGTTTTGTAAGATATCACCTCTTTTTTTAACTATAAACATCTTTTTGCTATTTAGAAAAAATTAAGATCGAAGATGCAAGCAGTGCCAGTATTATGTAACAAATAGTAATTTTTAACAGTTTTTACGATTAAGACCTGTATGACACTATAAAAAATTTTATAAAAATTCTTTAGAAAGAAATTTTTGCCAAATTTTTGGTATATTGTAGCAGCCTGCTTTGTATGCAACTTGTACAAGATTTTCTATGGAATTTTTGACGTGAGCATGCGAGTTTTGGGCATTTTTATACAGCTGTTTTGTTTAACCTTTTGTCCACCTTGTCTGAGCTGATTTCGATGTGCGCATGAATTCCATGCACATTTTCTCGCACAAACTTTCTACTTTTTAAAACATGTTCTAAAAATTTTTTGCTCAACGACATTGAATAATGAATTGAATAATGTGGTGGTGCACTATCATTAAAACATTAAAATTTCAAGTTTAATTAATCTAAAACTACTAATTTTAAATATCACATATTGCTGAACTCAGAAAAAAACCTACTTTTTATTTCCTGCTAAAAAATAAAAGGGTTCCATTAAAAAAAGTCAATGACGTCATAGGTCCCCCAGAGTAGTAAATACAAAATTAAAATTACGTCCATAAAAAACCAGAGATAATAAAAAAGATAAATTTTATTCTTTACTTTATTTACACACTGTATACTTGAGCTTAAACTTAACTTAAAATTAAAATTTGCCAAGAGAATGACCAACGCATGGTAGGACAAAACTTTTTCCAATATTATGCAGTTAATTTAAGTTACTAAAAATTCGAGAATAGTCCATTAAAGAAAATCAACTTCTAGTGGTGTAAAGATTATTTAAAATCCCTCCTGAAGTAAACAGCTTCTGAGTAAGCATTAAGTATTACAAACTTCCGTAGGGACATGGCAGGAAAATAATATGTGGACCTTCAATTATTGATTTTTACACTAACAAAACAATTTACTCTTATAAATATTTTAGAAATAAGATAACTAATTATACTAAACTTCTTTGCAAAAGCAAATAATAGCTAAGACACTTAGTACCTTTCTGCTACGGTGAAGGGACCTTGAATAAGGTATTATTTTGACATTCATTCATAAAATGCTTGGGAGTAATTTTCACCCATTAATTTTATTACACCTAAGTACACCATTATCGAACAAAATATACAATGCTCCATTTAAAAGACTCATTCTTGAAATTGCTGCTCTCTTGTTGGTTGTGGGGGGGAGGGTGAAAATTTACCAGAATCTTAAATGGCACTATCCCATGTGTGATATATCATTTTAACAGGCATAAAATTTTCAATCTTGTACATCAAAGAAAATTAAAATCTGCCCAGCCGTTCGTGAACTAGAGACAGAAACGTATTGATTGAATTAAATACATTTTTGGCTCTAATTCACAAACGGATAGGCCAATTTTAATTTTCTTTGACGTAAGAGATTAAGAATTTCATACCCTTTAAAATGATATATCACACATGGGGTAGTGCAATTTAGAATTTTGGGAAGGGGGTACCTGGGGGGAGGGTGAAAGTTTTCCAACTGACTAGAGTAACTTATTAAATGTCCCCTTCCAAAACAAAAGCGACGCGTTTTAGCAATTTTTGATAATTTTACTAATTAAAGAGTCATTCAAGGTGGGAAGTTTTAAAATGATCACCCTGTATAGAAGGTTTAACTTTCATTTGGGGAGGGATCCTGCTGGTTTAATTGATGAATCAGAGAGGTGTGTTTGAATCCCATGAGGACTCAAGTTTTCTATATGTATTACATCACAATTAATTTACTGGCACCCTGTATTTAGAAAGCTGTGCATATTAGGATGTAGGTTTATAGAAATGATTACATATATTATTCATTATTTCATTCCAGAGACACCCTGTGTAGCACTTAATAGACTATACTTACCGAAATGTTTTTGAATAAAGGCAAACTTTTACACCATTTAACAATTTTATACAGTCGATGATCAGCAATATTGCACAAATTCGCAACGAAATCTGGATTTGTATCAGTCGAACCCGCAAGAGCTGTACCAGCAAGTAAGGGATGTGAAGACAAGTTATGTACTGCCCCACTTGAACCTGCCTTACCCAAGGTACCATCACTTAATTTATTTAATTCCAATTCACTGTAGTGCCAGAGGTGCTCCACGTCCATTATTTCCTTTTTTTTACAAAATTAATAAATTAAGACTAAGTATAATTAAACATTATAGTATAGACATAATCTCTCACCTGCAATAATGGTGGGACACCTAACCTAGAATTAGTTGGAGTGGATCTCTTTAAGAAAGTACTTGATTCAGTAGGTTCAAGCTTAACCCTCAGTACTTGTTGCGGTGGATCTCCATAATTTTGCCTTAAATCGGAGGCACTTGCTCTTAATTCTGGATGGCTTGCTAACGAAGGTGGCAGTGAATAGGAGCACTGATATGTTGAACGACCACCCCTTGTTCTATCTTCTCTTATAGCTTAAAATGTAACAATTTGATTTCCAGTCAAATCAAAT
Organism: Ignelater luminosus; assembly: GCA_011009095.1. NCBI lineage: Eukaryota > Metazoa > Arthropoda > Insecta > Coleoptera > Elateridae > Ignelater > Ignelater luminosus. The sequence continues at coordinate 65,588 of VTPC01001347.1, forward strand.
TAAAAAAACAAAGATAGTAGTACCTTCCAATTTCATTCCGCATTGTAAACACTTATCAAATCGGCAAGCTGGGCACTTTTTTCTCGTTGCTACTGTAACAGGACAAGCAGCACCTCTTAAACATACATAGTTTTTTCTATTTTGTACTGTGCGTTTGAAAAAACCTTTACACGATTCACAACTAAATATTCCATAATGAAATCCGGATATTTTATCCCCACAAATTGGACATGGACTACAATTATAAAACATTATTTTAAAGCTGTATCAAAACAATGAAAAAGAGATTCTACCTATTAATTAGCTGCTGCCTTGAGATCCCAGGTTGTGCAGGAAGAGAAGTGTGAACTAAACCAGTCTTATCTTCAGCCTCTTCTAAGCCATCATGTTCTGGTGCATATTGTAAGCCGGTGTCCTCTTGCAAACTCCTATATAAAACATTATGATGCAAAGGGCTACCATGCATTCCACCAGCCATATGACGGCCCTACAATCATACTTCATGAATGCTGATTTAGTTAGTTACAAAGGCAACTCAATTTCAAGGAAAGGAAAACCATTTAACTAGGATTTATAACCAGAACTAAAACTTTACCTGTATAGGACTATGAGTAGGAGAAAACTGTTGCGTAGGTGAAACCGAAACAGAAACACTGGAATAACTACAACAGCTAGAATGAGAAGCATCACTATTATTCCGACTTAAATTTGGCGTTAAATGTCTTTGCGTTAGAGGACTTTGACTTGGCGAACTAAATACACTATATGCCGAATGTATTGCTGAATCCGGACTTGGTGTTGGAGGGACATTGAGAGCTTTATGCATAATGTCCTTATGAGTTAATAGAGGTACACTGCCTGGATGCCTTTGACTTAACAAAGGCGAATTGTTAGGCGTGCTGTGCAAGGAATAATTGCTTACTGCAGGTTGTTTCAGCCTTAAAATAGGGCTTTCTTTTGGTTCTGATAATGGAACGTTTTGCTTTGATTGTGATAATGAGAGATTTTCAGGTAGCTATAATAGAAAAACAAAAATTAGATTTAAATACTAATAAATGAGCATTTGTATACCTGAGATCCTCCATCCTCATCGATACACATATCTCTTTCCCCATCGGAAAGTTCCCCTTCCCATGACATAGGTCTGGGTATGTCATTTTCATCCCGTTTCTTCTTCTGCCTTAAATTCACAGTGGTTGAATGGAAGTCGATTTGAGCAACTTCTGCATCTGAACTACTATCAAGGGTGTCCCCATTGGTGATGCTAAGTGGCAGACTGGAAGTTGGGCCATTGTGTGAAAGTTGAGAATCAGTTGTGATGTGAGTGTGATTAGGTAGAACCCCATTGGAGAGAGATGCTGGAGGGTAGGGTTCCACATTAATTGGGGTTACTGACACGTTAGGAGACCTCATGTCTGCGGCCATGGCAGCCTTGATCAGCTTACCCCGCCACCCCACTGTTTTTCTTTTGTCATCTTACCACCTACTCGCATTCACTGTAATATAAAAAGTTTAATGTTAAAATTTTTAATTTGAAACTTGTAATAATATTATTCACATTAATACTATGTATCTTCAGTTTTTATTTGTACTAAAATGTCTAGTCTGTTAAGATTAAATTAAATAATATGATAAAGAATAAAGATGTTTCGGTGTAGTCAAGAATTAGAAGTGAGGTTAGTTTACCTAAAGGGAGAGGCTAGTTATTATTAAATTTAGAAAAGTGAGGTTAAAAAATACAATTTCGAAATACTATACTTTCTTGTGAAGAATTTTCAATACATTATGCATTATTTTGTTTTACAATGAATAAAATATTAATCAATGAAGTGTCACTATTGATAAATTGAAAATCAATCAAATAAAAATTTCAATTAAAAAGAAATGCATTCCTTTCATAAACTCACTCAACTAATGCAAGACTCGTCATTATCCTCTTAATGAAATACTAACTAAATTTGGAAAGTTCACAAAGAAAAAAAAATTATTTCACATAGCAAAATAACTATTTTATGATGTCTGTTTAGATAAACCTGCTTTAAATGACTTGACTAAGACATTAGAAAAACTTTCAAAAATCTTGTTTAATAGCTTTCATATGAATCATGTCTCGCTGGATAATTAAATCACCTTGAGCTCACCGTTCGCTGTTATTTTGTACAGTTGACAACAAAATATATAATACAAGATTTTATTTGTAGTCTATTTCTTCAAATTCCAATTATTGTTACTAGTTAAAAATGCTTTTATCATAACGTTTGAACAAAAACTAAAATTGGAACATGGAGAAATTAAATATTCTAAAATTATTCTCAGCATAGAATCGTTAAGATAAAATATTTCGTAACACTTTATATAAAATGTGTAAGGCTGTAATTTGTAGCCTCATAAAAGTAACTGGAGTTATGTAGTTAAATATTAAAATTAAATCCGTTAGCTATAATTATCATATTTGCTAAAATGTCAGGTTTTCCCACATTGATTTTGCATCATTATAAGCTTGTTATTGGATGCTTTAGACTTTGTGTTTGGTTCTTTATTGTTATTAAACTTGTAAACTTTAATTAAAATTTTTGTAAGTGTTTTTAATTGCTATTGTGAATAGCTTATTTTATTTTTCAAAATTTTACATACAAAATGTGTTAAGTATTTTTAAAGTTTCAGGAAATTATTCCAGCCAAAGATAAATTCAATGTAATTCAAAATAAAAAAAGAAACATGAAAATGTGTCCATTCCAAAGAAGCAGATTAATTAAAATTTAAAATGCGAGTCTGCAAAAAACTGGCAAACAAAAAACAATTCAGGTATTGTCCATGTAAATTAGTTCCTAATTTTCATCCATTTTTGGCTAGGTGACTAACAAGGTTGTATACAAGTTCGTTTATTATGAAACAAACCGTCATAATTTTTTCTCTCTATTTCTTAAGAACTGGAGACTATATAAATAACTATAAAATTGGAAGATTTTTTGCCAGTTACCAGTAAAAATAAAAAGTGTAATATTTGAATACCTGCTGAATATGCATTTTAAATACACATTAATTTATTACTGATCAAATCTGAAGAAAGATATAACAGAATCCCACATTGAATTCTTCATTAGTAGATTGTTTTATACTTATTTAACAGGAATGAAAATTAATTAGATTTAGGAAATGAAAGTCTTTGAATCTTCACAAACTTTTATTATAGAAAAGGTAAAATAAAATTGTAACAGTAATAATAAAATTACCAAAAGTAGGCTTTGAACTTATATTACCCAATAGGCTGAAGCCTAGTATGTCATAAGGAATAGGTACCCCTGCCGAGTCCAATTGTCAAATTGTTCCACATGTACATCATAATATCAGTGTCAAATTGTTATCAGCTTAGGGCGTCCAAATTGTCTTAATCCAGTCCTGCTTTGAACAATGCCTATAGTTTTGAATAATATTGTTTTATTAATTGCGTTCTTGTTATTTTGCAATAGTTATTATGTTTCCTTTTTTTTTAAATGTACATTTAAATAAAGAATATTTTGTTTTTTCACATTTTTTAAAACCTACTTTTAGAAATCTAATTATTATTCTTACGACTTTATTTATTGGCCTATTGAGAAACTAAAAGTTGTGCTGCAGTCAGAATTTTATATTCATTTTAATTATCGTATAAAATACAAGATATTCCATTTAAGAAAACTTATTCTTCACATCGCTGCTCTTTTGTTTTATAGGTGGTGGCATTTTTTCTTAGATCACTGGAAAGAGTGCAAGAAACTATCTACTAATCGGCTTCTGAATTTTTTGAAAAACTATTCTGACAAAATTAATGAGTGTGTAATGAAAAACCAACCACACTGTATACTGATAAAAATTCTGTTGAACACTCATATTTTATAATATCCTAACATTGTTAATCTTGCTAAATGCATATTTTAATATTTATAATTATGGTGAAACTGGTCGAATTAGAAGACACGACACATGTTCATTACTACCAGCTGCACGAAAAAAGTTTGGAGGTTCACAAAAATTATCTGCGGTATTTCCAGATCAGATAGTTTAAGATGCATGTATATTTTAGCCATTAACAGAAATAAGAGTAAGTGTTTTATAATAAACCTCATCATTAGGTTTGCACATAGTGAGCATCAAGACAAAAACAAATAAATAAAAAAGAAAAACCATACCATTCTATAGAAATAAGTGGATATAAAGTACAAGACATAGGTATGTTATAGGATTACTTTGTGGATCTCTTTTTAGAAAATATGGAGATTGTAGAAAAAAGTTTCAATTACTGAAAAGTTTGGATACTTTGGATACTGAAATTGTTCTCAAAATTCTAAAAAAATTTGTTGTAACATTTCAAAAGTCTCATAAATAAGTAATCCATGATTTGTTAAATATTTGTCAAGTAATAAATCTCAAATGACGTTTTCAGAACGAAAATAATAATTTTACAAGAGAACCGAAATACATTTCATAATTGAGTGCAAGACTTTTGAAACAACTCTGTACATGATTTAGCGCAGTTTAAAAATGTGTTTCAGTTGTTATTGATGTTAATTGTTAATGTTACGAATGTTAATTATGTATGGTTCATAACTGAAATGTGTGATTGCTAACTCGAAATAAGGAAATGTACATAAAGCCACTAAACTCTTTCCCATATCCTTAGTTGCTTTATGTATATTTCCTTATTTCAAGTTAGCAATCACACATTTCAGTTGTGTCACTGTTGGTCAGGCATTGTTGAAATGTTATAACAAACACCTTAGTAATTTTACAAACTTTACCTAAAATTGTTAAAGTGAATCCTTAGTATTAGAGGCTCTTTGCAATATTTAGATTCAACACATATCTGTCACACCACCTTGTTATTCATGTTAACTACAAATATTAGTTAGAGCTTTGGTCTGGAGTATCAAGATTGTGGTTCGATTCCCATGTGAATTCTGATTTGTCTATATGTTAAAAAATCATGTGAAAAAAAAATACTTTAATTATGGGGAAGACTTGGAGTTTATATCCTTAGCGGCTTTATGTATGGTTAATTTTTTATTAAAAAATCTACCAACATTAATTAATTAATCTAAGACATTTAATTTTTTCCTGAGCTACTTTGATAAGAAGAATAAGTAAACATCCACTTTAACGCAGTGAAACTTGTTGAGTTGAACACCTCCTTATATCAAACACCTGCACTATTTGAATACCTCTGTACCTTGTACGTTGAACTAACAACTTAGCATCAACCTATATTAAATCTAACTAATTACACTATACAGTGGGGATCTCAGAAACCATAAAATATAAAGTCAGTTAAATTAGAAGAAGAAAAGTTGCCCATTTTGAAAATCAATTTACTGAAATTTTTGTTTTCTTGTTAAAAATAAAATTATCAATTTTCTTTGAAGTGGAATATCTTAAGAATGAGCAAAGATAAAAAAGAATAGCAAAAAGGGGGTTTTAGAGAATTTAGCCATTATTTAGCATTTATTGTTAATTCTTTGTGCTTTTAGTGCATCTTTACTGCTATATGTATTCTAGAGTACATGCTGCAATAAGAGAGTAAATTAATGATGATGAATTTTGTTACAATTAAAAATGGTACAATCCATATTTGTTCAACACCTGTTTACATGAGTAACATATCCTATACCCTGGTTGCAAAAAACGTTTGTGAAGTCATTATTTGTTAATGTGAACTTTAAAATCTAGCGATCTGATTGGAGAATTCCGAGTTGACATCAGAATTCTAGTGATTGGTTAATGACGTTCTTAACTTGACAGCACAATTAAGAACACTTTATGCAATCAGGGGGTAGAGTCTTTGACTTGCACTTGTGGAAGATCCCACTGGCTTAATTGGAAAAATATATCCCACAGAACTAAAGTTCTCTGTATGTATTACACCATTTAATAATTTACTAAAAATCTAATTAATATTTAATTAACTATTTTCTTTATGTTAATGGTGACCTATGCTTTTACAGTTAAAGTTAAATCTAAAAGGTACTTCCAATTGATAAAAAGGCATGCAAAATATCCAATTTAAAAATTTAATTTTCTTTCTTAAATAGCTGGTGAGAATCAAACAGCTACCTTATATTCAAAATTTAGATTTTTGTCTACTAGTCAATCTCATAGAAAAACCTCCTTAATGTTATTTTGTTACAGTGATGTTTACAACGAACTGACTTGAACCAATCAGTGATCTACTTTTATAATAAAGCTAGATAAATAATTATTATCACCATTTAGTCAAGTTTCCATACATTCCACAGGCATTAGTAAAATGTAGCAGTAATGCAAATAAACTTTTTGTTTCTAATTTCAGTCCTTATGAATTATAGCTAATACTGCTGCTGATTTTGGTCTAGTTATTTATTTATTTCATTTATAATTGTGCCAAATAAATGTTACTAAACATAACAAGATATCTGCATATAAAATTCAGTAATCTTTTTTATTTCACAGCAGGATACTCTTTGTGGAGCAGAGATATCGTTGCTTTTCCTAATATACTGTCAATTTAAGTTGGAAAAGATTTTACTTATTTGTCTTTTTTACTGCAATTTCTCACAAATAAAACAGAGAAACCTTTTTGAAAATGTAAATTGTTTTCTGTTGAAGTGCAACTAATTTTATCAATTTTAAGCATTTTAATGTAATTGATGTGTACAATATTGCAATGCTGACTTTTGCTTACTTGGAAACTACATATACAGGGTGTTCCTATTTCGATGCTCACTATTAGGATCTCGGAAATTGTAAGAGATACGAAGTCGGTTAAATTAGAAAAGTTTTGGCTATTTTGGAGATCAGTTTACTTATGCTTTTGTTTTTAAAAAAAATTTCACGGTTTACTAGATATTTGCTAAAAACGAAATTATCTTATTTTCTTTAAAGTGAAATATCTCAGGAACGAGCAAAGATAGAAAAAAAACAGCAAAGAGGGTGTTTTAGAGAATTTACTCCGAAACACAAAAAATTTATTTTCACAATTGTCTTTTGTTTTGCTTCGGCGGTGAAATGTAAATCCAAATTTTTTCTAATGAAACGCCTACTTGATTTCTATATTACTGAACTGCACGCCTTAAATGCTTTTCAGTGACACATGGTTTGACATAGCTATTCCTTTGTTTTACCGAGTTATGAAGTGAAAATCATTTTTCATCATAGTGTGCCATGGCATCTAACACAAATTCGTAGAGTTTTATCAAAGAAATTCATTTGTTATGCAAAAATTGCTAAAACAAAATAACTACGCTTTTATATAGCACTAGATGCTTAGCTGATGCTATCTGTGAATGCTGAGTAAAGTATCTTAAAAGCGTCTTTTGTTTTGTTTTTGCAATTGTTACATAACAAATGTAATTTATCTGACAGAAACCAATGATTTTCATATGTTTAAAGCCATGGCACACTAAGTGGGAAATGCTTTTTATTAAAAGAAAAATAAGATAATTTCGTTTTTAGCAAATATCTAGTAAGCCGTGAACTTTTTTGAAAAGACAAAAGCATAAGTAAACTGATCTCCAAAACAGCCAAATCTTTTCTAATTTAACCGACTTCGTATCTCTTACAATTTCCAAGATTCCAATAGTGAGCATCGAAATAGGAACACACTGTATACAGTAAAATTTAAAAATTCACAAAAGATGTGATACAGTTGGTCCTTATCTTACATGAACTTCAGAAGAATTTAACCATTTGCACTTTGATCATCAAATTACTGAAGAATTCATAAAATATCTTGGCAAATATTAAAAATTGACCACATATACCTAAATTTTCTTGCTCATTCTTTGCCCCATAGAATAATCCCTTCAAGGGAGGTATTTCTTCAGGAATCACCCTGTATACTAGTATCATACAGAGTGTATTCAAAACGACGCATTAATTGTGCACCACGTTTACGTCGAAATCTAAACCGAAAAGTTTAATCCATTTTTTGCCATAAATCCATCATTTTTAAAATATGGCCAATTAAAAGTTTTTGGAACTAACAACCCTACATGATACGAAGCTTGCTGAAAAAATTTCTGCAAATGGTTAAGAAAGACACAGATACAATTTAGTAAATGGTTTTATTGTTTTTCAAAATATTCGCCTCTAGCACCCTTTTTTCTAAGATTTAAATTTTAATTACCTCAAACAACAGCTCCTCTAGCTGAGAAAAGATCATTATTGAGCTCAATTTGCGATCATCTTTTGTTTGGTGTCGGTACTTTGTATCACAATCAACTGGCTTTGGTGTGCAATTCGTGATACTGCCCTCTAAACGTAGTTTAATAGACACTGCAAGTTCTAAAGAGAATTCTCTGTTTTACCGACGACGACATTTGTTTTTGTGTCATTTGACATACAAGTTACAACAATTAATTGACAGTGGTTAATAACTTGTTGAGTGCCTGTTTAATAAAAGATAATAACGAACAACCCGTTTTGCCGACGAAATAGAAGAGAAATTGATTACAAAGATATCTGACAATAAATTTCTTAATGCCAAACGTGCTGCTGGTTGTATCGATTCTCTATGGCTTTTTTTTCGTAACTGTGGGCCAACTAAAGATAACAACTTATCAAACTGTTCTACAGTTAATCTAGTATAATTGAAAAACATATCTGGGTCCTTCCTGCAACAAGTTTTCATAAACGCCTTGTTGTTTTCGATTTTGATTTGTAGGCCTGACCCACCACCTTCGCTTGTTCTTTTCTTTTCTCTTCAAGTAGTAGAAAGCTACTAAAAATATTGCTGTAGCAACCATTAATTGTTGGTTCATTTTTTTGACGTAATACATCAACAAAAACACGAAAATTATACTTACATAACATAACCTTACAGAGTGATTGCAAATGAGTGAAGATGGTTTGAATTTGGCGCCACATTTAAATTATTTTCATCGTGGCACTATTTGTTTACTTTTTGCAATCTGTCAAATAATATATTTTTTTGAAGTTATATAGTATTGTTTGTTATTATACTTTGTAAACTAGTGTGCCTTGATACTGTTTTATTAAATGTCATTTTTCAAGGCACACTATTGTAAACAACACAGAGTTGACAGATTGCAAAAAGTAAACAAGTAGTGCCAACATGAAAATATTTTAATTGTGCCGCCAAATTCAAACCATCCTCACTCATTTACAATCACTGTACTTTAATGTTATGTCAAACAGTTGGGGTGAAATTCTTGAAAATTAGTCGCAAAAGTTTGGAGTTTGGTAACTTTTACGTTTGAGTGAGATTGTAAATTATTAATTTTCAACTTTCCTACATGACCAACTTTTGCGTTAATTTTTGTGACTAATTTCAGCCTTTATACCACTAAGATGGCATTACTACTTCTGCCTAAAGGCCTGATGTTGAAGACAATGCCCAAGATATCACAGTGGAAAAAGATGAGAATAGAAACCAATCCCTTATGAATTTTGGCCAAGATCTTTTCAAATAACTTAAGGTTCATATACTAGAGAACTTGTTTAAAGTGCGGTGTTTTGTACACTGGCTGATTCTAGTTGAAAGCTGGCCAGTGCACAGAAATAGTAACTGTACTTCAAGTGAGTGCAGGAGTAGATCAAAAAGAGTAATCCTGAATGTTCCACGTTTTCTAGGACACTCCCATTGCTGTTCTTTGCTGAAGAGGGGCCAATGAGCTTCCACAAAAGCTTGTTCTTAAGTAGGAGAAAGTGAAACACAATGGGCTAGAACTAGAAACATATCTTACAACTTGCATCATCAGTTAGTGCTAATCACATATTCTTTGCAATATCATGCTAATTACTTGTGCAACTGTTTTAGTTACTATCTTTTTAGCAACTGTTTCTGTTGAGATTCTCTTTTTACTTCAGAAATTGTTTTTAGGTGTATTATGTTTGATGATTAAAATTAAAACTTATCAATTCCTGATAACCTGATGTAAGATTGGAATTATTCCAAAATCATGATACTATAAGTAACATTTTTCAAAATTACTAGTACTTTACTATGAAAGTTACTTCACATGATATAGTTAGTTAAAAAAACACTGATACACTTGAATTGATTTCAGAGTTTTTCCACATTCAAACACCATCAGTAGAATTATGTCATTATACTATGTAGTTATTCTTAAGTAACGTCCTGCAGTTTTGTAGAAATTTTAATTTTCTTTATGAACATATGAGTTTAAATCAGAGGTTGTCAGTCAGATTTCACTTAATTGTGATATAATATAACTAAATTCCAGCTACTCAGAGGACGGCCTAAGAGTGAGTTGAATCAATGAGCCAACCAATAAATTAATTAATATTAAGAAGATAATTGCAATTTATAGAAGAATTTACAACTTCTTTGAAAGACCGTTATAACGGGAAAATGCCCAAAAGTATGCACAAGTCCCGTATAAGCCAGATATCGGTAGATGTTCAAGCCCATAGCTCATGTCGAAGACGGGAGTAGGTTCCAAGATAGTAAATAATCCAGGCTTTGATGATCTTACCTGGGCCTAAAACTTAGCTTTTAGCTGAAAAGCCTAAAAGAGATACCAAAAGGGCGCCAGAAGACGGTGCCACACAAAACGATGTAATTCGTCGACCTGTCCCCACACCGACGAACACGCTGTATATAGGGTCCACCCAAAATACCACCCTGTAGATAAACACTTCAAAATCGTGTCCGGAGACTAAATTGTATTCTCTTCTACTTACCAAGGAACCTTTGTTGGTTCTGCAACTTAAAATAAAATAAACTTAATAAATCTCCAGCCTCTCTCTCCTTTCTCAAAACTATAAACAAAGCTTTATTCACAAAATCAAATATTATGCGGGTTGCTAGAAGCCAAGGACCATCATCACGGCACCTAAATAAGCTTATAAAACAAAAACAAACTCCTAGAAATAAGAACGCAAAAGTTAAACTACATGAATTTATTATTATGCTTTGAAATCGAGTAAAATAAACATTCACAAAAAGATTCAAAATGATATGGTTGATTGAAGAAATTATTACTTTACAAACATCAAAGAAAAGAATGACAATTACTACATAAAAATTAGGTCTGAAGGACCCGTCAAATAAATGCGTTAGAAATCATTAAATCGCAAAATACTTATTGTATTAAACCCCTCTAAGCAAACAAAATTGAACGTGATTTAAAACTATTAATAAATTTAGAACATATGAACTTGTATTACTTCAAACAAAAAGAAAACGTTCAAAAGATTACTATAGAATTTAAACTACCTATTGTTTTCCCTAGATTTTTCCGGAAAGAATACACTATAAAGATACTTTTCTAACATTAAAATAAACCAAACATTAACGTTAAACACTCAAAGCATTTGAACAAAACAACATAAAAATACAAACAAATATATGTAACATAAACAATTATTCCTTACTCTAAATCTGGAGGTCCTTTGAGTTTCCAGCAACTTTTCCAAATACAAAAGAATTGAATTTACACTAAATTTAATTACGAGAAGGCATGGTTTCAACCCCAATAAATTTTTAAACACTTAACTTCCACAAACACAAAACTTCAATTTTCTCAATAACGAAGAGAATACCAGATCTCTCGATGAACACTGAAGATGGGATATTGATTCCATCAACTAGGGAGTATGACGAAGATAGCGGAGTCAAAGAACACCAGGTACATAACGCAGATTTTCCTAATGACTAAACCAAAACTCAAGAAGAAAGTGAGACTAAATAATTTCCAAATAACTGGCTCGACACGGTTACTTCTTTACACGATCCTTCTAATGAAGACAGGGACGATGAGCTTGTCGTTCATCTCCACATACTAGTAAAAATACAGGTAACACCTTTCAGCATATGAATTGTTACGTTCATCCGCACAGTGATGCGTCAATATTTTAATCCTCAAAGAGGCCTCCCTCGAGGATTAACTCAAAATGTAAATTAATGCCCATAAACCATAAACCAAATAGAAAACTAAAGCAAATACACAGCCACTAAAATGTCGAAATTAATCGTGCGCCACACTTAAAGATCGAAACAAAACGCGAGAAACGCCGGGTCCGCTTGGACCCGCGAGGACGCGGTGAACACCCGCGTTCCACGGTGTCCAAATTTCGACTCCCCGAGAAAATCACAAAGTACCAACAAAGGGAACGGTTTGGCAATATAGAAAAGTCAGTTGTACACGATATCCCCAAACAAGATACAGACGATAAATTGGATAATGAAAAACTACTGGATATCATTTCTTTACTGTAGAACTGTCTTCTGCCAGACATGAATTAGCAAATTACGAACATGTTCTTTCTTGGAAATACAGTTGAAAAATATAACAAAGATTTAAAAACAGCACAAAGCACGTTCGGGTCATAAAATAATGTATCGGATTTCACTAATGAAAGAAGTATAAAACCATTTATCGAACACATTTTAATTCTTAACAGAACTCCAAAGAAAAATATCTGTTAGCAATAAACAACTTGCTAAACATTAAAAAGTAAGACGAAGCGATAAATTTATATTAAATGAATGTATTTAAAGCAAAATTTAACGTAAAATTCGGATAAGTATGCAAAACTTTAAAATGACATCTCAAGTCTGAGATAACCTTCAATATTTAAAGAAAATAAAATAATACACTACAAAGAATTAAAATTTTGTTGCATAAACAAAAATTTCTGACAAACTGTCAAAGTATATAGCATACTAGTAAATTCTTCAGAGGTTTGCAAAAGAAGTTCTTTCTAGTACAAGTTTTGGGCCATCTAATAAATACATGACATAAAGGGGGAATCAAAAGCAGAGACAGTAAAGGCTAATGATTTCAAAATATTTTTTTATCAATCTTATTAGAAAATAGCTTTTGCAACCCTCATTTGGTGGTTAAAAATTGGCAACATAAGGAGACAAAATGATTTTGCCTTCTTATTCAATTTTTGTTTTTTTTACTTTCGATATACACCTTAACTAAAGGCAAATGATCGTTTTCTGATAATCTTTTTAAAGCCAACAAAAAAATCATTGTATGTGCGGAACTCAGGAAGAAAGTCTTTTTTTCCCTTGTGTGTTTATTCCCCTCACCTTCAGGATATATAATATATATATATATATATATAATAGTCTTCTCTTTTTCATAAGAATGAATTAGTATCCACATTTTAATAAATTAAACAAATTCAGTGTGTCTGATTTCTCTCAATCGGATATTAAAATCATGTTATATCGATTTAATTATAATATTCGTATGTTTTTGCAACTATCATTTTATATAACCACTCACTGACTTTCTCAGTGGATTCTAATATTTTACTAATAATAAATTAACAATCACTAATAAATTCCTCACTTTCGCTGCAATGTTTCTCTATTTCTTCCTTTAATATGTAAATTAAAATCTTAAAATTCTTCTATTTCAAAAACTTGAAATTTGACAACATTATTTATATCTGGACAAAGAGACACGCCAATATCAATGCAGTTCAGGGGTCTTTGATATATTCATCACAGAGAGAAACAGAGATTAGTAAAATATTCAAATTGAACACAGCAATATCCAGATCGTGTCTTTCTATCTATATGTTGTTTTTTATTGTCATTCAATACGCATGTGTAAAGTATAATGTTAACCTGTTATAGTGATATCAATATTTTTGGTACACAATTAAGTTGGATTTTTAGTGTATCAATTCAGTTATAGACTTTGAGAATCATCGTCGAGAAATGTTTTGCTTGTGTGTAAATAAATAATTTGGAGATCTTGCATGCACATAAATGCTGCAGATATTGAACAAACTGAACGTTTACATCACTTTTACATTCTCATTTCTAAAATAACGTTTACTTTTCTATGCATTCTGAGTAAGTTGCTGCCAATTAATTCTCAGATTTGACGATAATTAGAAACTAAATTGAAAAATAAATACATTTACTAAAATACTAAGAAGTTTTTGTAAACAATCTAGGAATAAAATTAAAAATAAATTTGCAACTGGCATACACGCTAAAAATATCACTACCACTTGAATTTAATGTAACAACTGTTAAATATAACCTAAAATACACACATTAACATTATGCACTGAAATTCATTCATTTGCATTTACATTGACGATTGATAACTCTCCTGCTACAGTAAATTAAAACATACATGTTATTTATTGCTCAATTACACTCGTATACTACGCTAGTATAACCGAAAATAAATAGTTCACGTTCGACCTTGACGTTATAATCGAAACGCACATCGAGCGTTCACAAAAATTAAAGTAAATATTATACAGTGTTAATCAAATATATGGAATCTGGAGAACCATGAAAAGATGAAACTGTTTCGAATGATTGATTGGACTTTTGTTAACAAAAATGACTGAACTAAAATAAAACTTAAGTATTCACTAGTTTGCAGTGCTGTAAACTGTATCTTTCGTAGAAATTAGTGTAAACCAATATTGTTTTCCAATAAGTATTATCAAAAACAGCTTATATTAAGAAAAGATCAGTTTTATGGTCATTCTAAAAGATAAAGGAAGATAGACAAAAAGCAAGATTTAAAGCTGTTTTACTTACGACTTTTACCAGGAATGACTTATTTTCTTTATTGGTTATACAAGCAACCTGGAAATTTAATAAAGAAAGTAATTACTTCTTATGAAAAGTAGGACCATCACCATAACTTTGTCTATGACGTGGTATTGTCCTATAGTCCTACCTAACACAAGCCATTGCAAAAAGTTTTTGTTAAGCATCATGAAAAGGTATTCCGAACAATGCAATAACTTGGAAATATTGCAGAGACCAACAACTATTTTAGGTAAACTCAATTCACGATCTGATTCACAAACCAAGATCTGTATTATGAACAAATGTTTCTGCATAAGAACTTTTCCTAGTGTTACCTCATGTACTAAGAAGAACAATATGCCCCCAAAAAGTAAATTTGAGTTGTATGATAGTTAATACTTACAGCTTGATCTTGAGCTATCACAAGTAAGCTCCCTGTTTCTTCATAAGTACTACAGACTCCTATTACACATAGCTTGTAGATTTCCCATTTGAAGTACTTACTTTTAACTTAGAGAATACGCTATTCAAATTGTCCTTATTTCTGAGCAATTCTTATACCTACTAAAGATCTTGTCAGATAAAATTCGTATAGTGATTTAATATGAATCTATGTGTTAAATTGAATCTAGTTTATAAAAATACTTTGTTTTATCAATAGTTCATTATTATTCTGCGTCCTTCCCTTCTAATTATTACATAATCCTTATTAACCTCTTTATGCTTTATTTAAAAATAACCTCAATATTCTATAACGCCTGAACTGTTCCAGCAGATGGCCTAATTAGCTCTTCACCATATGTTTGTTTTTAATACAAATACTTTTTATAAATTTTTCTCTATTTTTTTAGTCCACCGTATTTTTTGTTTAAACTAAAATAATTTCACATAATAATAGTGCTATATGTTCTCTATAGCAGTACTAACAATATATTAAAAGTCCCCGACGATCCCCTGTGAGCTAACGCCGCCATAATATCAGAAAGATGGCCGACAATTTCAGTTTTTTACCATTTACTCAGAAATGATAGCGCTAACAAAAGAATGATATGAGGCAAAATCAAACTATGTTAAATTTCCTACAAGATTGATCAGCATATTCTCTCTGTAAGGAACACTGTTCAGAAGACAGAATCAAATACAATCATGCCATAAATTTTGAGACACAAAAACGTTTTTAGTATGTTCTTTTATTAATGTATAAATTATTATTATCACACATAATCTAGACATCATGGCCACTTTATATGCAGAAACAATTCATCAATTGTTTTGCAAATGTCAAAATGGCATCACGTAAAAGTGAACGAGAATCAGTGATTTCGTTATACAAATGTGGTCGACTCCAAGTCAAATTTTAAAATTGTTAAAAAATTCGGGAATTAGTCGAAATTTTGTATATTACTGTCAAACGTTTTGATGAAACTAATTCTACTTGAAATCGATCCAAATGAAAACATCTGGGAATGCAAAGCATAACCACAACGAACTCCGTTTTGTTACTTTTTTTAGATTTTGGAGGCCATTTTGACCATGTTCCCAAAAAGTTATCAAAAAACGAAGATACCACGTGTCTTTAGTTTTTGATGTAGAATCCAAATCTGAAATCAAAATTTCAAAATTTGACAAAAAATGCCGACAGACAGACAGAATTCGCAATTCAGTAACGCCTCCTTCGGAGTTCGTTGAAAATTGTTCAAAGAACGAATTCGCAGAAATCCGTAAAGTTTAGAAAAAATGGCTTTGCAAACATGAGTCACACAGATCCCTTTCTAGAATAATAACTAATGATGATGACCTTAACATGAAAGCTTATAAGAAACACATAGTTAATTATCGCATAAAAGAGGCTAATTAGATGTAAAGAACTGTTATCCCGGGATGCTGCCACAGGTGGAAATGGAACATCCTATTTTCTGATGAGAAGATTTTTACCGTAGAGAAAAAATTTAATCGTCAAAATAATCGAGTGTATGCTACATCCTCTAGAAACTTGCCTAAACACAAAATAAACGTTCAGCGGACTCATCATCCAACAAGTGTTATGGTTTGGTGGGGTGTGAGTTACAATGGAGTAGCCCAGCCTCATTTTTGTGAAAATGACATAAAGACTAATGCTAGTAACTACTAAAACGATGTCCTACAAGCAGTTGTAAAACCTCTTAGCGACACTATGTTTGCAAACCAATCATGGATATTTCAGCAGGATTAGGCCCTTGCACACAAAGCCAAGTCGACTCGAGAATGTTCCTGACTTTATCACAAGATCAATCTCTTCCACCTCCGATCTTAATCCGCTGGACTGAACTTTATGGACAGAATCAGAAATGAAAGTATGTAGGAAAACTTATCCAAATTTGGAGACTAAAACCTGCTTTTCTGAAAGCAGTGCAGTGCAAGAGTTTCCTATCGAAGTAGTTCATGCCGCAATAGATGACTGGATACCTAGACTAATTAGTTCCGTTATTTGGCGAAATTTAATCTACATATACCTTATCTCATTTCTATAATTCCAATCCATTTCAAATGTTTAGGGTTTTAGTTGCATGCATTGTTATACCCCAAACTTATTTATGTTAGTGTCACTATTTTTAGTTACACATTTCTCACTAAAAAATCTTCTGTCAAACGAATGTCATATGTTGAAATAGAGTTAAACTGCAGTAAATTCGTTTTTATGTGCAAATCAGTTTGATTACAATTAATAATAAGTAATAAACACCAAAACTAAATTTTTATTTTAATAATAAACAAACAACAAAAGGTAACTTAACGGAATGCAAAAATTTACCTTTTCTGAATGACAATCTAACCTCTGATTTGAAATAAAAACAAATAACAATATTGTCAACATTTCTCAATGAAAAATTCTAGTGTTTCAAAGGCTTTGTTACCAACACAATAAAAATTTAACAGGAATTATAGAAATGAGATAAACTATAGTCAGGTCATAAGTTTTGTCCCAGATTTTATTGTTTTTTATACGATCTAGGTAACCGTTGAAAACAAATAAACATATGTCACTTAATGTTCTGTCATTGTAGAAGGCAAAGGTGTCAACAGTTCTGTGATAGGTTATTTAAATAATAATGGAGTGGAGTAAAAAAGAAGATCATGTTGCCGTAATTGCTTTACACAGGTGTGGGCATTCAGCAAACACAATTTTTAAATTATTGAAAAATTTGAAAATCACAGAAATTTGTTTATCGCACCATCAAGCCATACACTGAAGTCTTCTCTGCTGCTGACAAATCACGCTCTGGTCGGCTCGCACTATTCGCATACCAGCAGTCATAAAAGCTGTTGAAGCTCGTATTCGCTGAAATCCTAGACGAAAACAGAAGTTAATGGCTTTGTAGATGAATTTGTTAAGAGAATCCTTGAAGCGAATTATTAATGTGGACCTCAATCTTCATGCTTATTGTACAAAAAAGGGCCATCTTCTTTACATTACGTTTAAAAAAAATAGGCAAGAAAGAGCGCAACTGCTTCTACGTCGGTACACAGATAACAAGCATCGAGAAATTCTTTTCACAGACGAAAAACTTTTTACTATCAAAGAACATTTTAACAAGCAAAATGATAGAGTGCATGCTCATAGCAGTTCTGAAGCTGCCAAAAAGGTTCCTGTTGTTCAACGAGGTCGTCACCCGGCATCTATGATGGTTTGGTTGGGCGTTTCTTATCTGGGGGCCACACAAGTTCATTTTTGTCAAAAAGGCCTAAAAACTGGGGCTAAAGTGTATCAAGAAGACATTTTAGACGGAATTGTAAAGTCTCTGAGTACCACTATGTTTAAGAATGAGCACTGGGTTTTTCAAGACTCGGCACCAGCTCACAAAGCAAAATCTTTGCAAGAATGGTTTTGTGGCCAAAATATCGACTTTATTAAACATGAAGATTGGCCCTCATCAAGTCCAGATCTCAATCCCTTCGACTATGAGATCTTGTCACATTTAGAGGAAAAAGTCTGCTCTACAAAGCACAGGAATTTGAAGCAGCTGAAAGCGTCTCTGGTAAAAGCAGTGGTCAATATTGATATGAATATGGTACGTGCTGCCATAGATGATTGACCTCGAAGATTAAAAGCCTATGCATAAGTACGTGGAGGCCATTTTGAATAAAATGTAAATTTATGTGTTCATAGTTCTATTACGGTTCATATTCTAATAAAATTTTGTTTTTTGATTTCATTTGTTTTATGCAGTGTTGCTTTTATCTTGAGACGGAATTTATGACCTGACTACGAAATATAACTGCACTACAAACAAATGCATACTTGAATTGGGAATATGAACCTTTCAGGTAGAAGCAGCTTGTAGCAAAGCCAAAAACTTTTTTTGCGGTAGAAGAAAGAAACTAAAGCGCCCTTCGCTTTGCTGCACGCAAAGATTAGCATCGCGGTATCGCGCTTCTCTTCTTTTTAATCTTCTTATCAAAATCGGCTAAACATTGAAACGGTCGTTCTTCGTGCTCAGTTTTCTTAGTAACATTATCGACAGGTTACCTTGCATAATAAAGATTTTAAATCTCTTAAAAATTCCCGTGTCAGCTTGCCAGTTACAAAGTCATGCGGTTGAACCCAATTTAGCATGGCACTAGCAATAGTTGAGGATAAATGTGTCAAATTAATAATATTAAGTGTGAACTTTTCTGAAATTGCAGAGCTATATTCAAGAATCACTTAAGATTGCATTCCGAGTAAAATAGAGGGAATGGCGTTATTAATCCAATATAAGTAATTGCGAAAAAGATAGTTATAGCTTCTTTACATACGGACGATCTTTTTAACAGGTCTTTGACTGCTTGAGATCGTTATTAGCATACAGCAACACATACACTATGTTCATTTTAAAAGTGTCCACTCTCAATAATTAATGAACGGGTTGACATGTTTTATTGCGAAAAAAAAGGCTATGTCTATTTTTTAAGGGGAAATCTCGAATTAAGTATCCAATTCCTAATGACGTTTTCTCCCTCACCCCCACCACAAATTTTAAAATGGCACTCTACACTTTTTGATCCCTGAAATTAATAGTATTTTGACGTAGAATATGCCACTGCAAACCAAATTTAAATCAGTTTTACCGTTCCTGAGGAATTAAATAAAACAGAATATAGGCAGCGATAAAACAGTTGCATATCCTAAAGCTTGCATTTAGGGTAAGCAAAAGCTGACGACGAAAGACAACATGTGATTTGGAAAAGTAAGAAATTTAATTATGTATCTGTTTTATCGCTAGGAAACGTGCGCATGCTATCTAATATCACCTGTCTAAATTCTAAATTTCTCAGAAACGATAAAAGCGATTTAAATTTGGTTTGCAGTAGCATATTCTATGTACGTCAAGATACCTTTTATTTGATGAATCACAAAGCGTACAAAGATTTATGGTGGGGGTGGGAGAGAAAGCGTCATCAGGAATTGGATACTAAATTCGAGATTCCCCCTTTAAAAAAATAGATATATCCTTTCGCAATAAAACATGTCAACCCGTTCGTTAATTATTGAGAGTGGACACTTAAAATGAACACAGTGTATAAGAGAAATCCGCGAGATTTACTACAAGCCAGTTCTCGCAACTCACCTGCAAACTGTCCAAAAGTTTGAATTGCAAAAAAGCAATTACAAAAGAAAAACCCTTCAGCTGTGCAACTTACCGTGACCAGAAATATCAGATCAGATCGACGCGAAGCGACGGCGACGTCTTGAAAAAGCTTATTCGGAAAAAAACAACCAAATTGCGTGGTCTTTTTGTATATTTCTTAAAATTTCTTCTGAAGATATCTATGTAGTGTTTAGTTTTTAGAGCTGTTATCGTTCATTTTTCTAAAAACATGGCAATAGGGCAACAGTGTTAATGACTTAATGAGCCAGATACACCTACAAGTTCAGCTTTGTTAAGTTATAAAAATATGCTGTTTTAAAACTTGTTTATTAATCTTTAATTTGCACTATGTGCGTGTGTATAAAAAAAGCTTCTATTTTTAGTTTGTAGTATCATTATAAATTTATAATATATAAATTAAATAAGGAAATGAAACAAAATAAGATAAACGTAAAACAAAAAAAATAAACTAAAATTCGTAACTTGCAAATTAAAATGTGCAATAGTTGCCGTACAAGTAATTCCAGTTACATTAGAACTGATTGTGCAGTTACATTTCTGCTTGTCCAACAACTTTTGTCATAGCTGAACACTAGAACTATATGACTTGGCATTGGTATGCGAGAGGAGGAAGTTAAGGTAGAATGTCGCACGCAGTAGATACTTGTAAGGGCTGCTAGGGTTTGGGCCAGGGCCAGACCTTTCTAATGATGTGCCACTTGAACCCCCTTTCTATTAGAAGTCTTTGAAGGGTTGACGCCTCCCGCCCCCTCCCTATAGGATTGAAGTTTAGAATTCGAATTGTATGTCAAAAAATGTCCCCCTTCCCAATACAAATCGAGATGTTTTTGCATTTTTTTAAAAATTATTTTCGTGGGAGTTATTCAGTGTGTTTGGTTTTCGTTGAATCAATATTGCTTTAAAGGACTGTGTGAAATCATATCGTATTTTAACAAAAATGGTTTTTTCTTTTTTTTTTGAAACCAAAGAAGATGGTATCAATTTTGTGTTTTAACAATAAATTCTAGTCATGTTAAGTGCAATACCGTGATGCAGATAGACACTTTTTCAATACCCTGTATACTATAAATGTTAAAATTGAGAATAAGTCACTAATAAAAATTTGTACTACATGACTGCCAAAAAAAGTCTCTTATTTTTTCTGACTGCTCTGATTTCTTACCCACTGAATTTGTTAAGGTTGCCTAAAGACTACAGACACTTTTGTACATGGCTGCCTATAGTAGTTTACACCTCGCTTAAAATTGTATATCTAGCGAAATAGGAAAGAGCTGGATGTATTTTGAGTTTCCGGATAACGTAGTAAACTTATAAAATAGCATTTTCTCAACGCTCTGTAGATTTTTTTAGATTTTCAGTAAAGGTATAAGGCTCAAGAATTTAGAAGAAAAAATAGAGAGCAAGCGTTTGCAGTAGAATCAGGGAAAAATTGAGGCTGTATCTTGATAAAATTGATTCAGTCAATATAAATCGGAAATTTCATTGACTTTCGCAGTTCCGTCATTTTCGGACGAAAATTCAAATGATACAATTTTGTGTGATAATGAGTCACTATTTTTTACAAGATGCTATAAAAAGAAATCAAGTAAATTGTGCAAGATTTGTCGACGTAAGATGACATTTTAGTTTAAAATACAATTTCTAGCGCATAATGTAAATTAATTGGACGTAAAGGTAGGTCCCGTTAATTGCGTCCGTGGCTAACGCAAATGGATCGCCTGACTTTTTTTTAAATTCTTATCTCGAAATTGACTACTATTTTTAACCAGAATATTCGTTCGAATCAGAATCCTCATAAAAATAAACGTTAATTATTTGTTCTGTTTACAACTGGTAAATATAAGGATATAAAACGCCGTAAAACAACTAAATAAGGACGAGACTTGAATTTTATTTCTGTTTAAAAAATATGTAGTTGTTACTAAAGCAGGTAGAGAATGCGGAAAGATAAGAAAATTCAGAATTGATATTACTTACATGTACCTGTGGGACGTAATTAAATAACTAATAAAATGCAATTTTTTTTGCATTGTCTACAACTGATAAATTCAATCAATGCATCTAATGTTTTAGGTTGTGCTCAAGGCTTTCGAGATAACTAATACGAAAACAATTGAATTCAAAACGCCTACTACATACAATATCTTTTACAACAAACATTTTAAACAACCGACAGGATGCAATTTTGTTGTTTTTATACATACGTATACATTTTTCATATTAACAATAACCGTCAATATAACGAACTATTTCAAGACAAAC
Organism: Ignelater luminosus; assembly: GCA_011009095.1. Classification (NCBI taxonomy): domain Eukaryota; kingdom Metazoa; phylum Arthropoda; class Insecta; order Coleoptera; family Elateridae; genus Ignelater; species Ignelater luminosus. The sequence goes on from VTPC01001347.1 coordinate 87,995, forward strand.
AATGGCGAATAATCTCGCCACCTAATAAATAACTTATTGCTAATGAGTTGAACAAACAAACCAAGGTAAAGTAGCCGTTCGTGACTGCAGCGTAAAATATGTCGCCTATTACGAATGATAAACTACAGATTTATCATGTCTCTGGTTAGCTATTAATAAGAATTTTTAAAAATGTGAGTCATAATAATTGGCGCCACACAGGTAGAGGTAAAACAAGATTGGAACGGAAATTATTTAGGTAGGCCGTTTTATACAAACCGACATTGCATACATATTTTTACATATTTATTGGATGATGCACACCATTCCACGTAATCCTTCTGATTAATTTATAAATTTATCCTTCTTAAATTATGTACTAATTCGATATTTATTAAATTCTAATTGACAGGATATTTTATTCGTCATTTAGAGAAATCGAATTTAAACATTTTGGCGTCCTTCACTTTCTTTATTTTCTTTGTGCAAGTTTTAAAAGGAAGTGAAACACCTATTATAATAAATTGACTTTTTCAATCTTACAATAATTGCATTACTAAATAAGACTTATAACAATTAAATAAATAAAATCAAAATGATAAAACACAGAAATTCTATAAAATTTTATACTAAATTCCCTTTTTTCTATTTAACTGAAATGCGTTTTAAATTACAAAGAGCTCATGTGTATATAACATAAAGGAAAAAAACTGTAATGTGGAATGTATAGGAGTTGGGTGGAGTTGGTGATCGGTCAAGATACCGCGGAGCGACCGCTGCAGCTGCGGCCCGCTATCTAGGAAACAACCAAGACAGGAGATACAACAACTAACCGGCCTCGGGAAGGTCGACCGCACAGCGCTCATTAAGCATTCCAATTATCTAGCAGCACGGGAAAAAACATTTATACCACCGCAACTGTCGTTTGTTCGCCCATTTGCTTAATGCATTTTGACATTTTTATTTTCAACCTTAATAAAGAGTTTAAAATATGAATAACATTGATAAAAATACTGACAACAAATATATAAATAAATAAATAAACAGTTATTATGAATAAATACGGAAAACTATTAATTTTTTACGGATGTTTTTAGGATGTGCTTACAGTAGACGGTGGGGGAAGGTCAAGGCCCTCAGTCACGTGCTCAATCCCAAGGTCACTCGGCAAGTCGAGTACAATGGCACCACACTAAAATTTATAAACACGTCCAATAAACACTTGCATGGTCCTGTAGACAACACATACGGTAATCACGACCGTCTAAGAATGCACCAGCAGGTGCATTGCACGTTGAAGTCGAGTTCGCAACCGTTTGTTCGCACACGGTGACAACTTGTTCGAAAACCAGATACAGATAGCACTTATCTTGCTGCCTTGTACAGGTGCACACGAATGTCATTCCATCGAATTTTACCTTTAGACTCGTATTAAATTATAAGAAAAATATTGTTTTCGCCACGTTTGATTCAAACGGACGGTGTATCTTTTGTCTGTTACTTAAAACAGAGAAAACCTCGTCCGTTCTCACTCAACAACCTACTACCTGTTCCGCGCACATCAACCTGACAGTTGTGCGGACTGTCAGACTCGCTATTCAACTGGGCCACTATTGAGAAACAATGTTGTCAAATTTAATTTGTTTCTTAATTTTAGGTTTCGACGTTATTGCATTATTTTTGAAAATTAAAACTTAACCCGAAAAAAAAATTAAAGTCTACACTTTCTAATTAAAATTTTAAAAGATAGATAATTACAAGCTTTATCATTAAATTGTTTAATTCAATACAAAATGATTTTAATTTAAAAACGATAAATAAAAATAAACAAATCAATTATTCACAAAGTGATAAAATTAAGAAATGTTTTATTTTATTAGTTCACGTCATTCTTCCATAACCAAAAAAACAAACATAAATAAATTATTATTCTCAAATACTACACTCATAAAACAATGAAAAAAAGATGCAACACATTTGGCAACATTGTTAATAAGATCTTTGTCGGCAGACTTTTCGGAAGGCCAAATTAAACTACCTTATCGTACTATCTCGCTTGCACTAACAGGATAGGGTCATATATGACCCGGAGTAGTGCCTGCATATGTTGACTGGTGTCACGTGACCGACCAATGCGCGACCTTCAAGCATGTACTGTACAGTCAAGTACCTGTCACTTGATTACGGCTGCTTTTTAAAGGAGCGGGGTTAAGCGTGAGGTTGTTTGGGTGAATGACTGTACCTATATGCTCACCTTGGGCCTAAATCTAAATACCTTACACTTTTATTAATGTTTAACATTTCAAAACGGTTTGAAAATATGTAGTTTTGCGGAAAAACTTTGCATTCCTAAAGTGGACGTTGCTGTAGTTGCCTTGAATTTACGTCTTACCGTTCCTTTCTTATATCCTGAATCCGTTCAAATGCATCCTTGAAATGGACACTCGATAAAACGAGTTCGAAAAAACTTTTTAATAAATTTACAGGGAAAGCACGAGTAAGTTAAGTAATATCAATTTTCACTTTCACAACTAGGTACATTTATGCAAGGCGCACCTCAACAGAGTTTATTGACACCGTCACAGGTAACCTCTGAGTATTCCAGTGTTTTTAAATTTTCGCAAGTTCTGTTAATACCGTAAGTACTTTCAGAACATGAATAAATGACACCCGCACTTAATAAACCCATATAAATCATTAAAATAACCTTAAAACCCTACGAAACTTCCACACGCGTACACTCACCATTAAAAAAACGTACACAAAAAATGGTCAGTTCACAATCGTTGATTCGTTGTCTAAAAACAATGAAAAATTAAATAAAATCAAAGCAGCGCCATCTTATAGAACATAAATAGAATCGACAAACTTCCCGCCATTCTTTTAAACGAGATAATTTATTCGAAATAGTATCGACTGGTGTATGTGCTGTTGTCTCTTTCTAATCTGTTATACTTTCGATATAGACAATATAAGTTAAAGTGATATTAAAATATTTACCACTCCAATCAGATCAAACATGACACATAACAGCTGATTCTCAATTCTGGTAAGAAAGTTGTCAAAATAGTACTTGGAACAATTGTTTCTGTACTCCTTTACCATTAAAAAGCCAACAAAAAACTGAAGATCACCTCTCCATGGCTAACTTAAATAATAATCTTGTGTAAGTAGAATATAACTAAAAAAAAGATGCATTTGAATGACTCATTTTTCATCAAACATAGCATCCTGCTTTTAATTAGTTGAATTTTGCAAGACTTATTTATTTTAGATGACTGTGATATAAAATTGAATGCAAGCATGTCTGGTAGGGTTAATATGCGTCCATCCAATAAAAACACTTTGCTTAAAGTTGTTATATTGGGTGATGGTGGTGTTGGAAAGAGTTGTTTGATGAATCGTTTTGTTTCTAATCATTTCGATGAACATTCCTTTCATACCATAGGCGTAGAATTCTTAAATAAAGACATTGAAGTTGATAATGAAACGTACACATTACAGGTGGGTATTTGATAAAATGATTAATTATAAGACTGCATTTGAAAAAACTATTTTAGATATGGGATACAGCTGGCCAGGAGAGATTTAAAACATTACGTACACCATTTTATAGGGGAAGTGATATTTGTATGTTAACATATGCAATAGATGATAAATCAAGTTTTCGAAATATTACCATGTGGAAGAATGAATTCATGTATTATGCTGATATCAAAGAAAACACGCATTTCCCATTCATAGTTGTTGGAAATAAGGTATGTGTAACGTTTTGCATATTAGTATGGAAAAGTTAATCAAAATTTAAAAGAAGTATTGATTTTCATTCGATATGATATATAGATATAATATTTACTGTCAATAAGTAGGAATATTAATATATTAGTATTGTTTTGCAGTCTGATATATCAAATGAAGAGAGAGAAGTATCACAATTAGAACTTGAGACGTGGTGTAATGAAAATGGAATAGCAAGCTGTATAGAAACATCAGCAAAGAATGCTAGTAATGTGCAAGAAGCATTTAAAATGGCAGTGCAGCATTGGTTACGTGCTGAAAGTAGAGCTGACAGAAATGATTGCACTTATAGCGATACAGTGGATCTAAATAAAAAGCAATCTGACAATAGAAGTTCATGCTGTGCTGGTGCTACAGATGAATAAACCGCTTTTTTGTATTTTAATTATTTTAATGCTAAATTATACAGTCAAATGAGGTGGCACAATTTTTGCATGTAATTATAATAAGTATTAATATGTTTATTTACATAAAAACCAATTAAAAGAGTAATTCTAGTATCAGAAGAATCCAGTTGTTAAACATCTGTATATAGATAAGAACTGTAAAAGATCTTAGAGTTCCACATCTATCAAATTCCTTCTTTAAAACTTTCAAGGTATCTCGAATCTTGTATGAATTCATTCGAACACTTGATTTTTAAAGATTTTAGATAATTTTTAAATTCATCAATAATCTCTGAATTTAGTAGAGGCAATGCCGTTAAACCAAAGGATTTAATTGCTGAGACTCAGAATCTAGCATTTTTAAATGTAGTTCTGCACAAAACACAGGTTGTTTCCAAACATTTTCTTAATTCATCCGTAATAATTAATTTTGGTGGTTGACTACTTCTTGATCATATCTTTGCAGATTTCCTTCATATCAGCAAACTTTGTAGCTCAACTCTGTCATACTTGCCTTTCTGTTCCCAATTGTTAAATAAACTACATGGGCATCCACAAGATTCTCTTTTCGGGGGGGGGGGGGGGAAAAGGCTGAAGAAAAACAGTACTATGTCATTATTGGATTTTATTTAAAAGAAATAAATGCCAAAATCTAGAGGAGGCTCACCTTACCTTTTCACGGTTAACTGCCTCTTCTTTATCACATGTCAAGTATATGAACTAAAACTTCTTGACTCTAATCATTCTCATTAGATATATTCAAAATATTTGCAAATAATTCAGCAAACATTTTAATATATTATTATAATGAATGCTTACTTTGCTCCGACCATTACTGACATCAACATTATAATTGCATGCACTGATGACTCCTATTTTATTTTATTTTATTTTATTTTTTTAATAGTTTTAATAATTCTATTCCAAAGAATGTAATTATCTTCCTTTTTATATTTATATTTATTAAACTAAATCTTTTATATGCATGATATGTTTTGCTGTACTACTTATTTAATCATAGTGAGAGGCACAAAATTTCTACTTAGGAAGGTATTAAGATTACAGTATTTAGATATACCAAAAGAAAAATGTATCATTGCTAAATCTGCAGTAATGAATTAGCAAAAAGGAAAATATATAATTTTTAAAGATTTAGAAGAAAATATCTAATCCATATTGACATAAATAAATAAACAATTTACAACTACCTAATAAATGATTTGAGGAGCAAACATCAATAAATAATCCATTTTCAGTGATTTTCAAGTTAAGTATAGATTAATATATACTCTGATTCAAGTACAACACAATGTATCCTTCGCTAAATAAAACAATAAGTTGGAGGTTCCAAACATATACTGATCAATCCAAAATTAAAAATTCAAATTCTGACAAACTACTGAAAGTGGATTTATTGGTTTTTACATGCTTGCTCATCCGTTCATGTTAATGTTTGTTGACTAATTTAGAAAAGATGTTATCACATGAACTACAACCGTTACAGTGGAACTTATCACTGTCATTGTATTTCTAAAATACTCAAATGTAGCAGTGGCTGGTGACCTAACTTCAGGGTGTACACAAACCAATGATCATCACTTGATTGGTTTGTTTCTGTATAATTTGACAATTTCAACCAATCATGCAGTAATCACATGGTTTGTGCATACCTTGAAGTTAGATCACCAGCCGTCGCTGCTCAAATGTGGAAATTTGTAGCACACTTATCTAGTATCTCAGGTTTTTACATTTAGGAGATTAAGAAAGTCATTCCATTCAAGTTTTAGAACTGAAGCAAAAAATGCAGAAAAAAGAGTATTTTAATTTTGCGATTTGATAGCAAGCATCATATTTTATCTTTGTAAAATGTGTATAGTTCAACAAGCATAATAAATCAGGGCCTTTGCATTAATAGCAAAAAATGTGTAAATAATGTGAAAAATTAATTTGATTACTACTTTTTGTTATATGTCTATTCTAATGTTGTAGGTATTTTAAAATCTTGTGTTGCTGAAAAAACACTAATTAGCTTTTATACTGCAATGTTTATCATTTTATATAAATAAAATAATAACAGATAAAATAATTCGTCTTTATTTCATAAATGTCATTAATGATTGATTAAAAGAGAAAAAAGTATTCTTATATTTATTATACACTCGCATTGTTTTTAGATGAGGGTTGGCCATGCTTTTGATTTGTTAAGTTGGAACTTTTGTTGCTACAATTTTGTTATATTGGAAACCATGCATTCTCCTCAAATAATACTCTTATCAGTGTTACCTTTTTTGCATATTAATCTAGTTTGTTTAATTACTTCAGACTTGTCAGATAGTGGAAGATCCAAAAATACATATGCAATAAATGATATAAAACATAACCTTCAAATTCCAAGAAGATATATCAGTCATTTCGACATAAAAACTATAAAATTTACACAATTTTACATCCTCACACAACTCAAACTAAAAACAATGTGAACAGAAAATATGGAACACTCATGTTTTCACTCTTTGCTCGCACACTCACTTGAAGATGGGCTATCTTTTTTGTACACTGACCAGTTTTAGTTGAGAGCTAGCCAGTATACAAGAATCATACTATAATACAGTGTCCCATTTTCGTTGTATTCATGGGGTATATATGTAGGTTATTATAAGAAATAGAGCAATGGGTTTCACATGGTGCTGCTGATTTAATTGTTCAAGCCAAGTTCATTGGTGAAAACGAGATTTTGCATTTGTCTTTTGTTTTCTAGTTATAGGCAAAAATCCGAAATTTCTCTTTTTCTGTTGAAATAATGAAAATGGTTGTTAGCATCAATTTTCATAGGGTCATTAGCAGAAAATCGAACCACATATTTAAAATTTCACTGCCACCCATGCTTTTCCAGTTAGAAATGAAATTTTAATTTTTTTAAATGGAAGTTATAGTTGGCTTAGACACTATCAGAAAGAAAATTTGAATGGTTTTGTAACAATGCAGGGTTTGATATTATTTATTTTTAAAAATGCCAAAGATATTGTCAAAAATATATATGACATTCAAAATTTAAATATAATAGGCTACAAAAACAAAAAATCGTATTCTATAGATATAAATTCTGTTTTAGGCATTTTTATTGACATTAACAGTGATCAACAAAAAATTAAAATCACGCTGAGTAATTATAATGTAGACAACAGCTGTTTTGAACACTTACAAACCTTTTGTGGGATTTAGAGCAAAACATTCTTATGCAACACCTATAAAATTTTATATGTGCAGAATGAGAAAAACATGAAGAATCAAAAAATGTCTCAAAAAGTACAGGGTGTCATTTAAAAAATCAAACTTGTGTTCATTTCCAGTTTAACTGGAAATGCAAAAACATATTTGAACATGCTCATAGACAACAAACTATTTAACTGTTATTTTCTCAATTGCAAGATAAAAAAGTTATCGAGTGTTCCCTTCTTTTTAAATGACACTGTATATTGTTATTGTGTCAAAGAAAACACCTGCATTGGTACTTTTCCCCTACCAGGCTTGTAAAAGAAAATTTTCATTCAGCAGGTGCCAAAGCTGTAAGAAGTACGAGGAGATCTGTATATCCTTCTCCCCAACCACAACACATCTTCATTACACTAGATTTTTCAATGGCTTACCTAAGTGCATAAATAATTTACCGATGCATAAATTTTCAAAATTTAAAAAAAAAATGGAGACAGCAGACATCTGGGAATGCAAAGCATAACCACAACAAACTCAGTTTTGTTCTTTCGGCGGCCATCTTGACCATGTTCCCGAGGTGATATCAAAAAACTACAAGTATACGTATCTCTCTGCAATTGTTTTCATTTTAAACTGCCTGTAACAACCCGATATATAGGATAATTCATATAGACGTGCCCCTTATCATTGATTTATGTTAATTTTCAATTAAACTTATAGAAATGCAGTTATCAAAGATGTCTTACTTCAGAATGACAATACACAATTCAATGTCATGTCAAGGTTATGTTTTAAACTGAAAACTGTCAAACTTTTTTAGGAGTTTGTGAACACAGCTATTAAGATTAACTCCTGTTTTTTAATTTGCAGATATTTCTAGTAGCTTTGAAAATATGTATGTTGGGTCGCATTTGAAGATTTTAAGGGGCATGCCTTACTTGAACCACCCTGTATTATTATACACGAGTCTTAAATTGCTGAATTTTTCAAATAAATTTTATGGTGGTGTTACAGTCTCTCAAAAAGATCCCCAAATTTGTCTTCAAATACTGGCACCTTTTATTCAGGATTACACAGTGAAACTTCCACAATAAAATGCCTGTTGTACAAAATCTCGTACTTAACAAGATTCTTTGGAAAGATTCTGCCCATGATAGTTTTGTTTCATTTGAGTAATAAATAATACACAAATTTGGCCAAAGGACATCAGGAATTTTCGTCATTACTGGATTCTTTGAACTCATCATTTGTCTTGTCAAGTATTAGTAATCGATAAAATTTTTGGGAATATTTCCAAAATTATTTCCATTTTGAGAGTTTTTAGGGAAATATATTCCGAAAACAAGGCAAATTCTTGAGGATTTTTCATATTTGGGAATCAGATCAAAGCAAGTACCACACAAACAAACATAGCAAAATATAACCTAACCTAACTGATACAGAAATTATTGCAAATTTTGCCTCTTTTTATTCAAGATGTCTACAGAAAACCAACTACTATCCAAGGGTATAATATAAAGACAGACTTTGTCTCACCATGAAAGATTGTGTAAGCATTGATCACTGTACCTCCAGATGATCATTTCGCCCTTTTCCTGGACTCATTATTGAAGGATAACGATAATCACTGCTTACTGCTCCATGCAGGGCTACATAGAAACACTTAATTCACATTGGAAGCATGGAACAAATTAGACGCCATCTAAACGAAGCACCTTGTACTAAAACAGTAGTGTGAACAAAAGGTCTGACTAGTGATATCTTAATAAAATTAAAAAATACATTATAATTCATTGATGGAGTTATTTAATTTAAAGCTTGTTATATAAATGCAATATTAATCTTCTTTTGTTGATCAGAACAGGCTCATATGACAGCTATTGCACCATGCGTTGTATAAATCTTGATGTCCATTTGGTCCTATCTCACGTAAAACCTTCAACCTTGCCTGTGCTTGAGCTTTTGTGCCAATCTCTGTTCTAAATGAAGAAAGAAAAAGCATTAAATATATATATTTATTATTATTATAATACATAAGAATCAGTCATATACACATACATTATGTAGTAAATAATAAATGGATATTACTATATTTAATTAGAAAATCACATATACACATTGAACTTAATAATACAGCTATGCCTTTAAGGACATAAAATATAAATATGCCATTGTTTCATTTTTATACTCAGGTCACTACTGATATGCCTACATCTAACTTCGAAACCTCAAGAACTACATGTTTGCAAACACTAGCACAATCCTTGTTATCTCTTCTAATATCTTTATTACAACTATTGGAAAATTGTGCAAAATTTAAAGATGAGCACAAAGTTGCATTTTGGAGCAATTTAAAAATACTTACCATGGTTGAAATTTAAATTATATTTGTTGGTCACTTAATATTGAGTATAAAACAAACTCTTCTACTACTACTATTCCATATAAAATCTCTATACCTTTTGCATCAGCAAATTATTAGTTGAAATTGCAATGTAAACTAAAAATACACGAAAAGTAGAATTAACAAACTCACTTTAACTGCAAAACAAACTATTGGTATACTTTGTTTTATTGACAATTTCAATCTTAAGACTATCTTTCATAATGTATACACGTACTTTACATTTTCCAACTTTCCTAACAACAAAGGAAGTAGCTATAGAAAAATAAATGCATACAAAAATATATTGTATGGTCCTTAAAAGCACAGGATATGTAAAAGCTTAGCACAAAAATGCATTTTTTAAATTAATTAATTACTAAGCACAGCTGCTGTATAAAAAGAATCAACAGTAAAATCTTTATTACAGAAAAATTTATTTCGAACGCCCAACAACTTTACTATACATATAAAAACATTATTTTTATCAGGCGCTAAAAAACAAAAAACAAAACCCTTCAAAATTTACAAACACGTTTACCAATAAAAAAAAACTCAACATCAACAGAAACAAATTCTTCTGCAATATTATACATTTCTTCACGATCCTTACTCTTTTAGTTGTATAATTACTTAAACTAATAGAGCAATAGTTAACATGAAAAACAAATGAATCTCTAGACAACAATTGTCAGTGTTCTTGCCTATGTAAGCAGTTCAAGTTAATTTCTTTGCATTTTAAACTGTTACGTATTATTATTAATATGTAACAAACCAACAATTTTAATCCTATTGGCGTAACCATTTCATTACTTAGTCCCATACTAGTTATTTAATAATAATAATATTTAACTGAGCACGTAATAGTAATTACTTTATACAAATATGAAAAAATTAAAAAAGAAATTAAACTAAAATTATAACCTATTTAGTTATATTACAATTGTCTATGTAAAGTAGACAGCTTAAAAAATATTATCTAAAAGAAATATTAGAAAATGAAATAAAATATGTTTTACATGAGCACATTATGTACAATAAAAATAAAAATCAAATCGGTTTTAACATCTACTGCCATCTATTTACATTAATTCAACACATCAAATGGCAGGACTTGAACATAAAAAGATCTTATAAAAATATGCTTTCTTAAGCCCACATTTACACATCTAAATACTTATTTTGTATAAAAAGAAGTAGAACTAAAAATGAAAGGAATAAGATGCACTACTTGCATGTATAGAATGAAATGAGGTATAGATTTTAGTAGCATGTGAGCAAAATTCACAACATTTGAGTTGTGTAAGTATGTATTTATCAGAGGGCTAAATATATAGAACAACCTTCAAGAGCAACACAACACAATTACTCCAGTTTTCAAAAAATGCACAACATAAATTTCCGCTTAAAATTATAAGATTGACTAAATTGTTTTCGTGTATGCACCATGCACCTATAGTAAAGTCAATAGTATATGTTAGGGGAGATGCAAAACTTTCTTACCAAAAGTTCACAACAAATAGCACATTTAGATGCTAAGTTACAGATAACTGCTTTTTTTTGTTTTGTTATAAGCAAATGCTTTTGATTTTAATATGTTTTGATTTGTTTTTATTAACTGTAAGGAAATGGAGATACTAATACTCAAATCAGCATCTAAATACACCAACAATCCTTCTTCACTATGCACTAATATAAAAAGTTTAGGTGTTGAAAAGGGTAGTTTCAATGTAAGATGTGGGTACAAATCCTTCTTCAAATTGCCCGTTCATACGACGCACTCGTGTCCATCCATCACCTTGATCTAATTCTATAAGATGCAATTCTTCATTTTCAGCCATTGGTATACTACCTTCACTTGTAGCTAGAAAGAAATTAACATTAGAATTAATAATAAAAAAATTTACCTTCTGCAATATGTTAAGTTACATTCACATCTAATTTACAATTTAAATCTTGCCATTTAACCATACCACATAATCAAAAATAAGGTCACAAGTATTAAGTTCTTCTTTTATTTGACTGTAAGGTTAGAGTGTTCTTTTAAGCCGAAATCATGGTAAGTAGCAAAAGATTAACAGACTGATTTTATTCATAATCTTAATTCTTAATATAGTTATTTATGCATGTTTATAACCAATGTGTACCTTCTGTACCAAAAAAATCGTAAATATGGTTGTGTAACTACTGATTATAAGAACGGTTGATTGGGAGTAAGAAGAGTAAAGCACCTTTTTTTTGCAGGACATTCTCTGCTCACAAGATCTATATAAATTAGTCTCAAATATGGCTAAATTCTGATTGCTTTTCTTCAGGTGGCTGACAAATAAATCACAAAATTTAAAGACTTTTTTTTCATGTGAGTTTCAAAAATTTATTAATTTTACAAGAAACAATCGATATTCTTTTGATAAAAGTCTGTAAAATCCACAAAATGAGGAGACCTTTATAATGGAAAGAAATCAATAAATAACTATTCACCAGATTTTGCTCATAGTTTTAATCTGAATTTAAAAGAAGAAGATTAAAACCATCAGGAAGGTTTGGTAAACAGTTCTTTATTGATTCCTTTCTATTTTATCACCATGATATATTCTAATTCTAATTTTTTAATGAAGATATGGCACTAGTAAATACCAACAAAGGTTTATTTTGATTTTAAAATGTGAAGCATCAGAGGCTTCATATAAACATGACAATAGTGGAACCTTAGTCTTTCCTATGGAGATAGGCTATGCTTCTCTCCTCACAGGTTTTCCACTTATGTATTTTAAGTTTTGTACTGTTCTGCCATATTAGGGCTATGAGTTTTAAAGGAGGATGTCTTAACCTTCCATCTATACAGTGTGTCCAAAATTCAAGGTTCACCATTGAGATCTCGTAAAGGGTAAGAGATATGAAGTCAGTTAAATTAGAAGAAAGTTGGCTATTTTAGAAATCAATTTACTTATGCTTTTGTTTTTTTTAAAAAAAAGACGCTTTTAAGATGTTTTATGCGGCATTAGCTCCTTATTTGATGCTATCTATTAATGCTCAGTCAAGTATTTTAAAAGAATCTTTTTTTTTTGTTTTAGCAATTGTTACATGACAAATGTAACTTATCTGACAAAAATCAATGATTTTCATATGTTTAATGTCATAGCACACTACATGGGAAATGCTTTTCACTTCATAACTTGATAAAACAAAAGAATAGCTATGTCAAACCATGTATCACTGAAAAGCATTTAAGACGTGCAGTTCAGTAATATGGAAATCAAGTGGTTTGTACATAAAAGTTAGTTACTGAACACCCCATACAAAATTTTGTTTTTTTAAACTCAATAAAAGTTACTTTTGAAGTAAGCAAAAATGTTTATAAAGAATAAGTTTTTTCGTATTTTGAAATTTTTTATCCATTACACCTATTCTAAATCTTACCCTGTATAAAAGTGTTCTATTGACACTTATGTATAATGATAATGAAATATGTTTGTTACTATAGAGGAAACAGTGCTTTGAAATGTCTGACTGCTAATGAAATATGTATTATTATGAAAGACAGTATTTGTTATTTTTAGAAATATAGTCAAAACTATTTCTACTAAAACAATTATTAATTTCAAAAATAGAGAAATTGTTTAATTTTTCAGTGGCACAACAATTTTCCTTAAGGTAATGGGCTAGTCCAGGGCCACCTAAATGTCTCGGGCCAGCTACACATCTACCGCGGTGGTGGAGATTCAGGCGGGTTTTTCCTACTAGAATGCATGCGACGTTATCTTTATTATGGCATTATTTAGCAAGAACTGAATATAAAAATAAAATAATACGCTAATTAATGTAAATTTTACAAAATATGAAACTGAAAATAAGTAACTGAGTAAATATTTAAAGAATAAGTCAAAATTCTGCTTAATAGAGCTATACTTTACACACGAAATTGTTAGAAATTAAACGTAACTTTAGAATTCAATACAAAAAATATTATACATACCTTAAACATAAACAGATAATAGTCTAACTATGTAATTAATACATAAAGATAATAACAAATTCTTAATAATAATGCCTTACAGTAAGTTTAAGTTATTTAATTTTGTTACCTAGATAAGAAAAATGGAAGTTTGTATTTGCTTATGTGTTGTTTGATAAGCATATTGCATATTTGTAGTAACCTAGAAAACAGACAATTCCTAATATTTAATATATTAATTTTGATGACGTAATTATATAATAAATAAACATACGGAATGAAAATAAAATAATAAATATGTCGTACCTTTAATTTAATTATGGCTACCAGTATTTAATTTGCGATTCTTCGGTTTATTTTGATGCCGGTTGTTAAAGTCTGTTTTGTTTTTTCTATAATAATTATTTAGAAGTATATTCAAAGAAATAAATATGCATTTATTCACATTTGACTTTCCACACTCACAATTTAAAAGAAAGTCTTCGCAATCAAGTTTACATAAAAGTTTGCTTTGATTTATTTTTATTTATTTATTTATTTACCTAAAAGAAGTACAAACGGGTCTGATTTGTAGCATTCAAGAACACTTTTTCGTATATTTCACTTATTAAAACAATCAAGTTTATACACCATTACTAGCACATTAACTATCCATTGATGGGGGTATTTTAAAGCACCTCTGTCAATTTTTTTTAAATATAACAGGGAAATTATTTTCTAAGGACCGGAACACGGTCATAAACCAATCAGTTATTTAAAACCTTTAACACACCGTTTTTGAAAGTTTTTCTGTTGCTATTTCTTTTAAAAACAGCTTATATTCACACCAAAATATACCCATTCACAAATAATGTAAAAAGTTTTCTATAGTTTACAATTTAATAGAATAACTTAATGGATTAGTTAATCAATTCCTAAGTAAATCAGCATTAAAACTGATAACGACAATTTCTCATTTGTCGATTATGATCATCCCTATAATTAAGAAAAATGAAATTGCATATCATAATAGCATCCTCAATGCAGAGAAGCAACCGCCTTTATCCCCTCCACTTTACACCTCGCGTTAGCCATGTAGCTGGCCCAAGACATTTAGGTGGCCCTGGCTAGTCCCTCCCTATTTCCCTGCCTCTGATAAGAATATCAAATACAAAACTATGTAAAATAATAGCCACCTTATAGTAATAGGCATGTAGAAAATTTCATCTTGATATCTGATTTTAAATTCTACTTTGACATCCTGTATCTCATAAATGGTGAATTTTAGGATATACATAAGTTAGGTTAAATCGCTTTGATTTTTAATCAGGAATCTGCTGTTAACATTTGTTGGTTGTTTTCAGGGATGCCCTGTATAAAGTTACAGAATTTTAAAATGTACAAATATTCTTAATATATAACTGTTGATCTTAACAGTACAAAAACAAACAAACTGAGTTAAGTCCCCACTAGATGTTTCTTACAGAATAAGGTGTCAGTGTCCAAACTCACTCCCTTTTACTAACAAGAAATACAAATGGCCATAGTTTAGCATATTAAGAAATACATGGTCATGGTCATGGTATAAATTATAAAAAGAATTCCAGAAAACATTAAGTGTAATCTAGTTTTTCTAATTATAAATATACAAATTTACTTAAAATCAAAGTCCTTTTAGCAAAAGCTATTTTATATTTTTTGGAGCAACATCTACAAAAAAAAGTTGTAAATAGTTCCTTAAACATCAAAATCAAGTATTGGCTTTCAATTACAATTACAATAGGTTTTATGCAGAACTGTTGAATAATAAGTCCATTATTCAATATCTTTCAATTTGTCTTTCTTTAATAGTCGTGGATAAACTATAGTATTTGACTCGCATATAATGGATTATTTTATACTTGGATGATGGCAACCTTCATCCTCATTAACAATAATAGCCATTACATGCCCATTAAATAATATTCTATTATTTGTTTAAAAATTATAATAAAATTAAAACAAATAATAAGCAAGTCCCAGCACCACACTGCCTGTTCACTGTTTGCATTTAAAAAATCTGATAGTAACAACATTTTAGGTTACAGTGGCGACTAGGAAAAAATGGCACAAGTCATGTTACTAGGAAATACAAATTATCCCATTTTATCAGTATTTGAAGTTAATAAATTATTACACATGGCAGCATTTGACCACACACCCCTGCCCTATTTAAGAAACACAGTCGATGAGTTTATTTGAAAGCAGATTCTACAATTCTAAAGTTTCCGGACTGATTAAAATAGGTTATTAAATGTCCCCCTCCAAAACAAAATCAACATGTTTCAGCGATTTTTGATAATTTTACTAATTAAAGAGTTGTTCAAGATGCGAAGTTTTCAAATGAAAGCCCTGTATAACAATAGCACTTATAGATACATTATGTTACAAATTTAGGTTTTTATCTACTAATTCACTCATAGAAGCACCTCCTTAACTGTTGGTAGATCCAAAATATTAATATTATCATTAATATAAAGTAACCATATTTACTGTCATTTTTGAATTCAAGTAACAATTGTCAGTTTATTCCATCTTTACAGTTATGTTGTAGTTTTTAGTTCTTTTTGGGTGCTTTTTCTTTCATTGCTTTCTCAATTCGTTCTAAAGTTCTTTATTAATAAAAAAACATTGTTATGAAGAGGAAACACAGTTTAAAAAACCAATTAATTCAAACAATCAGAGTGTGTGAATTTTAACTCATAAAAGAGAACATGCTAAAAGATTTTTAAAATCAAGCTTCATACATTGAGTCTGAGAATGTTGAGGAGTTGATGACAGATTGAACATCTATTAAATTCATTAAGAAGAAATATCAATTCATAACTTGTACATACAACAATAAAAATTTTGATCAGTACTTTACTTCATTATTTTTATTTTAACACAAAAATCTATTTTGTGAGAAACAACTAAGTATTTTAGAAGCATTTTTGAATTTTAAAAACAATTTTCAAGTCAGAAATAAACTGATGCTAATAATAAGAAGATCAAATGCAAATTTTAATTACATGGTAACTAAGAAATGACTTAATGAAAACATTACAACTTTTAATCACACTCCCAAGTATTCTCACCTATTCAATTCTTTTATCTTTTTTAACCATATAGCATCACCAAGTTTTTAAACATCTGGGAATGCAAAGCATAACCACCATGAACTCCTGTTTTGTCACTTTTTTCAAATTTTGGCGGCCATTTTGACCATGTTCTCGAGGTGATATCAAAAAACTAAAAGTATACGTTTCTCTTATTTTTGATGTGGAATACGAATTCTAAAGTAAAAAAATTTTTTCTGATTGGAAAGGCTATGTGATGTAATATTTTTCATTAGAAAGATAACATTTACATTTACCTATATTAAGCTTCTCAAAAAAAATGCAAGGTCTTATTACCTCAAAAATGCTAGTTTGTGAAGTAACATTTTGATTTCAAAAAACAAAAAAATATTATAGGGGAATATGTCACTAAAAGCAACCTTTATTATAAACTATTAGCTATGGTAAAAATGATAAATGGAAACTGTAAACGTTCACGTTTTAAAATAATTATGTTCTGCTTCTGAAATTACAAAAGCACGCATTAGTGGTTTGAATTTATTTTTTTGAAGAAAAAAAATGCTATTTTATGGAGCTATGAATTATTGTAAAATAACAAAATTAATCCTTAATACCATCAGATTAGGAATTAGAAGTGTTGGATGAAAATAACCTAAAAGTAACATCAATAGATTTCTGCGGTTTACAGTTGATTTCAATTTAAAAAACTGCAATTACTACTTATAAAATTATTTGAAGTGTAAATATTCCAATTTTAGTAAAATAAATACATAATTTTTGTGCAAGGCGTTTTACTTGTTTATTTGTATTTAAATGTCAAAAACTAAATGAAAATAAAACCAAATGTAAACAATAACTGATCCTAAATTTGTAGAATATTCAAAGAGCCCTTGGATCCATTACAAAATTTTCTACAGCCATTTCCCTATGTTCCACCTTTCATGAGACACACAGTAGATAAAAGCTTTTAACTGATTAAATTCAATTTTCTAATTAAGAAATTGCTTTAAACAGACTATATTAATTTTAATTACTATAATTACACACTGACATACATTCAAATAAATAAGAAAAATCTTTTTACCTTCAAATGGATATAAAGCTTTACACGTTCCCAGGGCAGGTAAGACATCATAATATTCACTTTCGGTTTCCAACGGTTGCCCATCGTATTGATCCTGATCAGAATCGGCTCCTGGCAAGGATGTGTGGGATGTGCCCAGGCCGCTTTCCGGACTGTTGGAACAACTACATCAACGTGTAAAGTAGATGCCATTAAAATAAAATTAAGGAAAAAAAGAAATATTTAAATTATAAAGCAAGGAAGTATAAGGTGGTATAAAAAGAAGGAAGAAGTTTTACAATAAGCAAAAGAAAAGCAAATAACAGAAAGGTAATTTCAGTATAGATTGTCAGTTTAATACTAGCTGTTATCATAAAGATATTAAAAAAGAGCAACCTTCACAGCTCTTTCATGCAAACATTATTAGACTGCGAACAGAATAAAAAAGCATTGTATGTCATTGCTATACATGTTATAACAGTGGCAGAGCAATAATAATTAGTTTTAGGGAATAAATAGATACTATTGCAAGCCATGCCTAGAAGACAATAACCTCGAACCTCTCATAAACCATAAAAGACTTGCCTATATGGATTTTTTTTTCTTATTCTGTTTTCAGTCCTAGTCGTTATTTTTACATTCCAATAGTGTGAAAAAGGAGATATTGGTTTTTAAACGTGATAACATACATTGGCAGAAAAGTAAAATAGAAACAATTACCTCAGAATCTACTTGCATAAAATCTTACAATTTATTTAATGGGAAGCAAATAAAATCCTGAGAGATTGTTTAAAATGAACTATTCTATTATTTAATTTTGTAGACTTGAGTTTTCTTTCGACTTTTATATAATAACAACGGTATACAGTACATCCCCAGATTTGAGTTTACAAGAGGAAAAGCTATTTTATTATTGGCTTTAGGACAAAATGTCATTCTTGATTAAATTCTCTGCTTGTTCAAAACCTCCAATAAAGGTAATATAATTTCAATGTTATCAACTATAATAAAGAAAATGTCAAAAACGCATTATTTTTCAATAAAAAGTGGCATCAGAACTTAATCTTTTTTTATTCTAAAATAATGCATTTTTTACATTTCCTTCATTATTGTTGGTAACATCAAAATTATATTACCATTATTGGAGGTTTTGAAACAAGTAGAAAATTTTATCAAGAATGACATTTTGCCCTAAAACAAATAAAAAAAAAAGTTTTTCCTCTTGTAAACTCAATCCAGAGACATACTGTATATCGAAGAATTGATTGAAAATACTTATAATAAAATTTAAATTTTTTTCAGAAAATCCATACAGGACTAATGCACATACTTAGATAGTTTTTTCAAATATTCTTATGTTTTCAGTAATTTATTCTCTAATTTAGAAAAGTATATTAATTGATAATGTATATGAGATAATTCACAATACCCAGAAAAAAATTTTAAGCTAAGTTTTCCTGTGTAGTTTATAACATCATATGCTTACATTACAATTAAAATGTTTATTCAAAAATGACTCATAATCAACTCAATTCAATTTCCTGCAGAAGAATCTTTTCGTGGTCACTTACATTATTAAGGCTACTGAAATGATGATAATAATAATTGCATCTGTTATCATAATTCTTTACAGTATATTTGCTAAGTGATTCTTGCTAAAGCATATTTCTTCCAACATGGACCTATTTCTCTCACTTTATTCCCTGTGTTTGTATGATAGAGTCTTAATTTTAATCCTGCTATCGTGGAAACCAGGGATTAAACACCAACCCCAGGTTGCATAAAGCACTTTCATCTACGATTTTTCAATAATATAGTCGTTATACGTGTAACCATAGGGATATAATCATACTCATAAAACACTAGTGTTTTATGGATTTTATTCATTGGTGGTGTTTTGTTGGTTTTTCTTTCCATTGAAAAACACAGAGGAAAACATTAAATTACGCACCACAACTTACAATTTTTGATTTTGGAAACAAAGAAATGTGGAAGTAATAAACAACTGCAAAGCCAGCTTAGTTACTGATGCACAATAATGACGAGTGAATGCTTACTTCTGTCAAGAATTTGGACATCGTCTTCAGAGGATCCTTGTATTCCAGGTCTAAAACTCTCTTTGTGAAGATTGTTTACTTTCATTGACTTCTACATATTCAAGAATTTGGACATCGCCTCCCTCAGGGGAGTCCACCTCCAGATCTTCCTCAGAAGTGTTAGAATCGTAGATAAAATGTCGTATTCAACTCACACATAATGGGCATTATTCACTTTGGCTCGTGTGTAAACTTCATCCTCTTGAATAATAGCCTACATTATGTGCTCGTTGAATAATATACTATTAAAGTCATTATTGGCTAATGCAATGTTAACTCTAAAATCTAGTGATCAGATTGGAGAATTCTGAATTGACATCTGAATTCTACTACTTCTAATTAGTTAATGATGTTTTTAACTTAGCAGCACAATTAAGAATGCTTTGTCCAACTGAGAGTAAGTGAGTTAAGAAAGTGTTTATTTGCTAGAAGAAAGTTTAGTCAATCAATTTTATGCTTTATTCAAAATATTTGAAGTTTTTACCTGAAAAAAAGTTTTTTTTTTAATTTGAATTCAATTGTTTAGGTTGTAAAGAATTTTCACTTTCCTACAGCATGTTATTGATATTGAATCATCCCCACAGCAGAGTGGGAAAAAATTTGGAACCAAAATTGTGCACCATTCTAGATCTCTTCAGATTATCATTCTGGGTTACTCAATTAACACATTTTGGTCCAAAAATTAAAAAGGCCATAGGAGATATTCAAATCTATTTCAATATTTTGTTGTTTCTATCAGCAAAATTATTATTGTTTTTCTTTTAATTCATCTTTTAATAAAAATATCTTTTCATAAACATTTACAATTCATTCATCTTTATTCATCTACTGTTAAACTTCTGGATTTTAAGAAAGCAGTAGTACAAAACCATGACTTCTATCAATTAATTACCCAGGCTTATAAAGATTCATTGAGGTAAAATGCCCTAATATTAAATTTAATTATTAATAGTTATTTATATAACAAGAGTGTAAAGTGTAGCGTTTTGAGTGAGTAAGAGGTTTATGGCATTCCCCGTTGCTCATGTGACCTGTATAACAACTTAGTGAAAAAATATCATGGCCAACCTCATAAGAAGTACATAGATTTCATTATTCATACATTACATCAATGTACAGTAATACACTAGAAAGAGAACTTTCATAAGTTCTAAGCTAATCAACTGATTGTTATAATATTTACATCACTGAAAAGGTAACATAATTTTCTATAATAATCATTTTTAAGAAATATATGTTGAGTAATAAAAACGATAAAAGGTTCACTAAATGTTAAAACCTAGAAAGTTGATTAAAACTGAAATAGCTTCTGCTATTACTTAAATTTCTAGTCTTATATGTCCTATCATATAAGTCTAAAATCAGACTCCAAAGAGATTTGGAATGATGCACAACTATGCTGTTTTCACAGATTTTCAACCTTCTGTCCCATCGTGTCCCTTCATTGTGTAATAAATGTCTTTTGTAATAATCAGAAAGAAGTAAAGATAACGATGATAAGATAAATTCTATTCAATTCAATTTGTTCTAAATTTGATACACTGCATTAACAATGCAATATTTATGAAAGATAGTTTAAAATGATTCAATTGTTGAAATCATAATCAATAAAATGTGCAAAAAAAATTTACAATAGAAATAAATATTTCAGAAACATCATTTAGAACTTTTGTAGAGGTAGATTTTATGTTTAACATAACCTTATGCTATGAGTTTATAAAAATTTAGTGAAGATATTCAAACGCACATGTTGCATTTGACAAAATACTTGTCTAATCACCAGAAATTTACTCTATCAATTTGTCGGTGTTATATATTTACATCCTGTATAAAAATTACATTAAAGGAAGGAAAATACAAGGAAAAAATAAACTTGTTCCATTATATTATATATAAGTCAATTCAAAGTCAACCTAGATAAGCAAATTTAGTATAGAAAAGTGTGAAATTTATTACCAAAAAGGATGAGTAAAGTTAATTTTATAAAAGTATTTATAAATGAATAATTAAATGGCAACGGGAAAAAAGGTAAATATTACAATGTGAAACCTACATACCATGTAATGTAATACTTTCCTTTTTTTTCACTGAGCGATTCAATTCAAAGGATAGAAAATTATTTTACTTAATAAAAAATAGATAAGTCCTTAATTAATAAGACTGTAACTTATACAAGATTTGGCTTAAGACAAATAAATTATTAACAATTTTTCATTTACAAGACTATGAATAACAATCTATATTGATAAACGGGGATAAAAAGCTCTCGAGTATCTATTACGGTAGTCGTGCGTGACGTCTTTTTAACTTTTTCCTTCCACAACTCTAGGGAGCCTCTAAACCACACACCGTGCCTAAAAACATATTACTCATCAAGTTCCTGTTTCAACAAAAAGGAAGTCATATACGATAACATATAAAACAATTACAGTGTTAACAATGCTCAGTTTGTCTTGAACATTTAACTAATAAAAATGTATCTATCCATCATCGTAGTAGTGATTACTTTAAGTGTTTTATATCAAGTGTGTCCTTATCACGCAATCAGCTTCGATGTTATGAATATGGAGAATGTCCAAATATTATATAGAAGTTTGGGTAAATCAATGGAAAATATCAATAAGTGTATTATAACATCAACAATACCGTTGTTAGAATGTCAACAAAAAGAAATGATAAGAAAAATTGAATTTACCAGACAATCCAATTCATCTGAACTTCAAGAATCAGCAATAGCAAACTTTTCAAAGCTGGAAAGGATAATTCTAAGTAGAAATAATATAACAACAATAAAAACTGGTGCATTTAGTGATTTACCTTTCCTAAAATATGTTTATTTGGGTGATAACCATATATCAAATATGGAATTTAATATATTTATAGATACTCCACGATTACTTGAATTACATTTAGAAAAAAATAAACTAAGTAATTTTGAGCAAGTATGGTTAGGTTACATTCCAACATTAGAATGGCTTAATTTAGAACATAATTCTATACAAACAATTGCTACTGGAGCATTCTCGAATTTTCCAGAATTAGTGTACATTAATTTGGGACACAATCAGATTCAAGAAATCAATGAAGATGCTTTTTATGGATTAGATCAACTGGAAATATTGGACTTGAGCTATAATCGAATTAAAGTATTTCATGAAGATACCTTCATTTCACCATCATCATTGCATGTGTTAAATTTATATCACAACCAACTAACTTACATTTCTGAAAGAATTCTAGAGAATCTAACACAACTTAGAGAATTGGTTACTTTATTTAATCCATGGCAATGCGGATGTTACAAACTGATTGAGACATGGGCTGAAAGAAGATCAATAAGGCTTAATAAAAGCAAGTATTTAAAATGTGAGAAAACTGAAGATATTAGTGAAATTCCAAAAAGTGTTTGCTCCCAAAATCACGATTGTAATAAAGAAGTTATAGAATGTGTCACCAACAAAACTGAGAATCTTTGTGATAAATTGTATTCAGAGACTGAAGACTTTGAATGTTACTTTCAATATGAAAAATATATTGATGTTAAATAAATATTAAGGTACGTGCATTATTTTATAGAAATGTATGTTGTAAACAAAAAATTAGTTATAAAACTTCGTATTAAAGAAAGTATTAAGTCATCTAAAGGGAAACCAATCTTGCAGCCTATGAAATGAAAGACTTACATCAGCAATTTATTTATTTATGTATTTGTCATATTGACAATTTAGAATACAGTGAAACCTCTCTCAATGGACACTACTATATAGCAAACACTTTTCTAAGCCTCAAAACATTAAACCTCTAATTACAGATATTTCTTTGGCACAGACACTATCCACTATACAGAGGTTTCACTGTAGTTTGTAATTTCTGTCTTTCAGTTCATAGGCTTCACAGATTGATTTACTTTTTAATGACTCATTATCAGTATATATGTAGGTATATATTAACTGTGATATCAAATCTTATTTATATATTTTTTAAATATGTACTGCCATACACACCAATGCTAAACATGTGTAAAATATAGGGAGTTACCATAGTACTACATGCGTTTGGCGTTACACTTAGTGTGTAACTTGACTCCGAGTATGGTAGTAGTGTTTTGTCAATTTTAAAGCAAAGAATAAAATGTAATAAAAATACCAAGTTTGTTTTATTTTTCTTATAACTACAGTGTAGAGAAGAAACACATAATGACAAAAATGTTATCTTAGAATCAATTCATTTTCTTTCACGATCTAGTCTTAAAATTAAAAATAATTAAAATAACAGTATGTTATCATTTTAGGGAATTCTAATGTTTACTTAATGAGTTCTTGATAAAGACATTTGCGGTAACTTTATCCTTTAGCTGTAAATTCCATAACAGACCAAATTATATGAAATAATTCCCCATATTTGGGTTTTTATCAGTAGTAATATCTCAAGAGTGATTATGAAATAATCTTATCACAGTTTGTAAAAGCACGTTGCTTGATAACAACCCAACACCATAGGCTGTTACCTAATATTAGCAACATGCTTGAGAAAGTTGTTATAAAATTATGAGTTATTTATGTATCAATGACCAAGGGATATTTGATTGAAAGTTTTTTTGCAATTAAAATTGCATTTATACTGTTCACAATATTTCTTGGCTTATTTTCTTTCATAATTTTATCTATTGAATCATTGTACTGTCAAACTTTGCAAATTATATTTTAAAAAAATTACTTTTAAATTATGAAACTGTAAAGAACTCTGTTACTGTTAGTAACCTAATAACATATGTTGTTTTGATTAGTTAATTCTGACTAGAGTGGCAGGATTTAAATTGATTTTTATTTAAGTAAAAGATATTCATCATCATGTTATAGTTCCTGTTCAATCAATTAAGACCAAATTCCAAAAAACTATCTAAATAACTTTATAACGGATTCTTCACAACATAAAATACTTTAGCATGTGGGTATGCACAGCTTCAAGTATTTTTCAAGAAAGAGTAGGAAGGGAGAAGGTGTGACATCAAAAGAAGAAATCATATGCCTACGTATATGAATGTATTCTAGTAGCGAGTAGCATATGTTGGTGTACACACATTTGTTGAGGTGAGGATAAATAATATTGCAAGAAATTTCTTGTTGCAGATAATTACTCATAATATACAAAATATTAGGTGGTATGGGGTCGTCCATTAATCACGTGAGATTTTAAGCCCCTTTTTTACACCACCCCCCCCGGTGATACGTGGTGAGGTTCTAAGCTACCCCACCCCCCACCTATCTAACATCACATGTATTTTTTTTTTTTTTGTTGAAAAAACTCAAATATTTTCCGAATATTTTTTAATGAAAAATACAATAAAAAAACAGCACATATTAATTTAAAAAGCAGTGTCCTCGGACCATGGGTTTACTTGACTATTTTCGACACTGGCATACTGAGATAGAGCTTAGAAATTGTTATTGGTTGCTTTTTAGGCACAACTCACTCACTCAATAGCAAGGGCCTTATTCACTATGATGCGCCTTATCGTGTCTTTATAAAACACGATTTTAAGCACACGTAACATGTCTTAATGTGGTTATCAAATTTGACAGTGGCAAAGGGAATACGATCTTACAGATTGACCATGTCAGTTGCGCATTACTTGTCATACGGCAGCTCACAGCAAGGCATTCTCGGACATGGTTGTGCGAAAATATACACGTGATATGTAACAACAACCCCCCCCCCATTGTGATCAATAGTGATGTTATCCAAAGCCTCCCCCTCCCCTATTTGGACCTCACGTGATTAATGAACAACCCCTATGGTGTATGGTGGTTTCTCAGGAAAGTGATAGATAAAATTGGTTTGCTTCATTATGTGTTGCTAGATGATAGTTGTAACATGGAAGAGATAATTTAGACCAAATTAGAAGGGCAATAATCAGTCAAATGTAATTATTGAGCAGACAATTTTGAGTCAGAGGATGAATTGTTTTGATAATAATCTATTGGGTTGGATGGTTTCCATTTAAGGTTTTGCTCTTTTATAACTATGTATTTGGAAAATCTGAATTTTGATCATTAATTTTTTTCTTTTTTCTTCATTAATTCTTCTTTTATGTGAACTAACTGTTTGTATTAAATTTGTGCTAGTTCGGCATTTATGTAAACATGTTGGCCATTTACTATTTGAACAGGTTGCTCGGTGACTGTACTGAATAAATCTGTAACTTAGTCTAAGTCAGATTTCTCATTACTTACAGACAGATTGAATACCATGACATTTTTCATTCCTTTTTGTCTTTCAACAACTTCATTAACAATAGTTTCATTAGTTAAGGTACATTGTAACTCTGCTTCTGAAGATGTTTTTCAATATGGTTATCTTTATAAAATTGAAATTAGTTTTTAATGTTGCTATAGTTTCTTCCCCATAGCATCTAAACATTCTTGGAAAAGGATATAAATCATAAGTCTTCTTGACAAGTCTTGCAAGGTGTTTAAGTATTCTTTTGCCATTTAACACAATGACTTTTATTTCTAATGAAGTTAGATCAATGCAACTATTGTGAAGCTTTGGTCTGCATCCATTACATTACACAAATTGTTCACCCTCATCAAAATTCAGTTCGTATTTTAGATAAGAAATCATTAAAGCAAAAATGATGGGAATGCATAAATGACTAGATTTTCCCAACTTATTGCAAAAGCATCCACTGCTTCTGCACCTGGGTCCCTAAACTAGGACATTTATTGATGACATTTATGGTTGTGTATGGAAGCAAACAAATCAATCTCTGGCATTCCAAATACTTTAGAAATATGAGAAAATACTTCTTTATTTAATAACTGATGCTCTGTTTCAGATTGTAAAATAAGTGAGGCCTGATTTGCTTGCCAATTATCCCTTGAATTAATATAAGAGGCCGAAATCCATAAATGTTTGTTTTCATACCAGAACCAGATTTTTCTAGCTAAAGCATTTGAATGCGGGTATACCCATTTTATTTATACATGCTACAGCAGTATAGTTCAAAGCAAATTATTTGGTGAATGCCATAAGTAGTACAATTATACCTTTAAGAGGATTAGTTTTGCATTTTAACATTTTAAAATCACTTTTAACTACTGGAAACTGACAAACTAAACATTTAAATGTACTTTCTTTATTGGTTAAATAAATAGTTAGCAAATAAAAAATATTGATATTTGTACAGATAAGGATAACATTTACATTTTTCTCCTTAAATGTTAACTAAAGCTTACAATAGGTACATTAATAGATAATATATTTAGTAACCACCAATACTGTGTTCAGGCATATTTGTAAAACAGCAAGTTCTACCTCTCTTAGAATTGCTTTTAGGTCTTGTGAATACTAGAAGAATGAAGTTGAGTTCCTCCACTTTCTATGAAGCCAGGTTATTTAGTTAAAATCTGGTGTGAACATACTAAATTTAAGGAAAGAAAGAGTTATCAATGTTGTCAAAGTTTAGTTTCATTTTCATGAAAGAAAATTATACATAGACGTACATAGTGTAAGTAGGCACCTGACCAGCCATAATTTGTGCGATGACAACTTACTACCTGCTGTTTTAAAACTTCAGTAGATGTAAAGTACTTACAAACCCTTTTTAAACATAATAACACTGCCTAGGGCATTCGCCAAATAATTTGTGTCCAACTATACTATTATTCATTCTTATAAGAATGTTCTTATATTGTAACTTATTAGCAAGAGATATAAGACCAAAAAATATCACTTGAAGTTCCAGAAAATTGATATAAGAGCCTTTCACAATAATGTTAATGTTAATGGTAATGGTAATGTTATGTTAAGATGTTAATACTCAAAATATGTTGCAGTCATTGAAACGTTCACAACAATGTTAATGGTAGTGGTAATGTTAACCATTCATGTTAGCCTTCCAAAAATATTTTGGATTCTTTAACATCATAGTTAACATCTACCAATAGAAATGAAATTTTACAGCATGCGTAGTGCACACTGCCATCCATCTTCATTTTAACGATCGGTCATATCTGGCAGTTTATTCCGTTTTGTCGCTTTGTGCTATCACATGCACATTTTAAATACAACCAAATTAAAACTATACTAAAATCTTAAATAAAATAAAGAATCACACTGAAAACTGGAGGTTATGTTGGTTGTTTATAGATTTTGTATTGTCTACGCTCCTCTACCACTTTTATACCCGGGAATTTTAAATATGCCAACTTCTAAACATTAACATTGCCATTAATGTGAATTGTGTTAACATTACCATTACTGTTAACATCTTAACATCACCATTACCATTAACATTATTATGAAAGGGCAGATATTTGTATGACTAACAGTAACATACTCTTTTCTTAAGGTTTTTAAGTACACAAAAAAAAACAAACACTACTGCATTCACTAAAAGTTGGTTTATCAATTGCTATTTCAAGAATGCATATTTCCATATTTGGCATGAAGTTTTCAAAGAAAACATAATTGCTAATTTCTGTTTTAAAAAGTTTCAAAACACTACTAGAATTAGTATTCCTGTCAAAATGCAATGCAATTGTTCTTTTATGCCTTTCATTAACTTCATCATCTTTTAAAGTCAATTATTAATAATAAATAAAGAATGTTAAAGTGAAAGTAATATGGCACTATCAATGTTTATCAAAAGTGAAAAGTAATAAATACAAAATAAGCTAATGATTTATTTTATCTTACGATACCCTCGCTTTACTTTGGTTATTTCAACAATTATATAAATTATTTTCAAGCCTACATATTCTTTTTAAACTAAAAAAGGCGAATTTTCCTCAAAATATTAATTGTAATCATATTAACAATTTCAACTAGTGAAGTAAACAGTTGCAAAGAAAAAACTTTTGAAAATGTTATTATTTGAATGGAAATTCTGACATAGCAATATTCAGTGGATTTATTGCCCTGGAATCACTTTATTTTAAGCAAGTAGATTTTGGAAATGTACAATGGGTTCACTATTGAATCAGTCAGTTCCTATTTTAATTGGAGATGCAATTCAAAATTTACCAGGGGTAAATACAGTACTGTTGATAACAATCAAATAATAGCAATTAAAAAAGGTGCATTTGAAAACTTACCTATTTTATACAATCTCAATTTAACAAGAAATCAAATAGGTAGAATAGAAAAAGAAAGTTTCTTAAATTTACCTAATTTGGATTCTTTAGCATTGGATAACAGTAAACTAGAAAAAATTAATCAGAATTGGTTTATATGTAAATATAAAAGAACTTTGATATCCAACATTAACTAATAATTTGATTAATGAAATAGCTGCTAACTCATTTGATGGATTTCAAAAATTAAAACTTCTTAATATAAACCACAATAAAGTTATAAGTATAGAAAGGGATGTGTTCAAAACGTTACACAAACTTGAAATTTTGAATTTAGGATTTAACAACATTAACAAAATGAATGATAAAGATTTTCACACCATTAAAAGCAATAAGTTTAATAAATATTGCAAGTAATAACATGACATATTTGTCAAAGATGCTTTTGGAAAATATTTCACAATCTATAAAATATTTTGAGATTATAAACAATCCATGGCAATGTGGATGTTATGATCCAATTTACAAATGGGCAAAAGTGCAAAACATTGAACTGAAAACTACATTCGTTGTATGCATAAAAATAACTTGGAAAGTTATGTACCTGTTTGTGTTAATCATCCAGGCAATGAAAGAGATTGTTATGGAAAATTGAAAGATTTATATGCATTTTACACACAAAGTGGACAGTTCCAATGTTACTTAAACTATTACGTAGATAATAACTGAATAGAAGCTAGGAAGGTAAAAAGCAAAACAAATGCAACTAAAAAGTAATAAAATAAAATTCCACGCACCCATGATTATTAAGCTGAGGCGTGCCAGGTGCAGATGGTTTATTATGATTTAGCGTGGGATTAGTAACGCTGCTGTCACTGCCAGACCTGCTCAACGACTCCTCGTCATGTCCACTGCCACCAGAGTTTCTGTGTTGTCGTGAACCATTCAGGAGTCTTGGGGAGTTATTTTGGGAATTTGAATTTGGTGCTCCACCTCTTGCAGCTTCTTCTAGGTAACGTTGATATCTTTGAAGTTCTAATTGAAGTTTTTCTAATTTATGGCTACATTCATTTAATTGACCTGGAAAAAGATATTAAAATAAAATGTTGAGAAGATTTAGTGTTATCTTTTTAAATTACCTTCCACAGTCATAGGATCTCCTAATGCAGGATTAGATTCATAAACGCCTTTCATTTTCATTAAACCATCCCTAGTGGCAGTTTCTTGTGTTACTTTAGTTTGAAGTTCTTCCACTTTCTGTAGAAGCTTTTTCCGCCTTTGATTTGGTGCTAAATCACTAAAGTCATCCTTTCCATCGGTAATAGTGGCATTCTATTTTATTACAAAAAAAAATACACTTAGCGATTAAATTTTATACATTCTAATTTAAATGATCACATTTTTAACAGTTTAATTTTAAACCTAAGTAACAATTATTTCAGTATGTGAAGTTTTATTTATGATAAAAAAACAAGAATAAAGAAATCTAATTATTATTAATATTGGAAAATTGAATACTTTTTGTTAGTTACTTAGGTTAAAAAGAATCAGATGCTTATATGTTTTACATAAATACCATGTGAAGAAAAATAAAATACTGCAATAAATAAGAATAACAATGAAAGAATGAAGAATATATTAAGATGGCAGTAAGCAAAGCGCAAAGAATAAAGCAAATAATATTGATGAAAACACAAGGATGTTTGATACATAAATGTAAAAATTAAGAATAAGCTTAAAGCAAAACGTACCTTGATTGCGACACAGACTTCTGCAAGCTTCTGTTAGCATGAAAATATACAAGCTGTTAAAACATGCCATTTTTGTTTGATCATGTGTGTGAATTATCATTATCAGAAACAATTTTGTTTTTGTTCAGAAACTTTATGTGTAAATACTTCAAAAAGAAATATTGAAGTTTCCTAATTCATCAAAAGCAATGCTATACAATAGATAAACCACTAAAATCTCCTTGTTTATTTTGATTATGAAACAAATTATGAATTAAAAAGAAAGATAACAATTTTGATCAACAATACAAGCGTGTATTAGTAAGACTACTTTTTACATCTGTTAATCAGATTTAAAATTTTGTTAATGATTTATTTGTGTCAACCTACATAAAATAAACATAATAGAATACATTATTTACAGTTGTTTTATAAAAATTACAACATTTGTACTGAGAACAAAAATATGTAACACCAGATACATCGTTGTATAAAATAATAAAAGCAGAAACAAATAATTTTTTAATTATTTATGTTTAATGGTTAATTTGATACAACTAAAATGTTTGTGTATACCTCACAACATTAATAATAATCTAACGGTAATTCAAATCATTACGTGAAATTTTGTTAATGTTATAACAAAACAATTATTAGTTGGCAACAAGTACAAAAGTTAGTCAATAATAAAGATTTAACTACCTATTCAAATATTATATTAATTACAACATATAATTGCCTAATCCCATTTCTTTTTTTTTTATCAAAAATAAAGCAAAATTTAAATTGTATTTGCATAATCTGATATTTAAAAAAAAATAAAAACTACAAACAATGTGTAATTCTAAATTATTTAATTTTGATCATCTTTGTATAATATTTGATGTACACATGTACATATAAAAGTGAAGATAAAAGTTAAGAACCATAAGACTTACTTTGTGTCACTGATTTTAAAAATTAACAAAGATTTTGCATATTCTTAATTAAGTTAAAATTCACAAGCATTTAACTGAAATTCTAAGCAAAATTAAGATTAGAAAGATTTAAAACCACTTATTTTTATATAAATTACAAAAGTATTGAAAAGATGAAAGATGCCGTAAACAGATTTGCAAGGAATGAAATGAGAACACTATTTAAAGCAAAACATGTAATAAAGCTCAATGGCAATTTTGAAAATCAAAGAAGACTTATAAAGCATCAAGTAACACTAGAGATAACAGAGAAAACAAAGCAGTGGCTTTCGATAAATATGATACAAGTTGGTAATATGCCAGTTATGAAGAAACTTAAACTAATCAAGGTTTTGCTGAAAAACTTTATATGAGATCATACCTTTCAAGAGGCAAGCACGAACTGATAGAATTCTGTTAAAACCTCATGGGTGTTGGAAATGCACGTCGGGTATTGTCGGGAGTGATGATAAAGCACGCTACATGTGATTCTAAAAACATTTGGTACTACTAAACATGCCTCGTTTAGTGGTAAAACAGAACACGCTTTACCACTAGGAGATCGCAACGAAACAATTACCAAACAAAAAATGACGACGTTTCAGGCAAGATAATATTTCTTACATCGGCAAGTAATCAGAATGCAGTTGGTTTCTGCGCAACCACCCATGAGATTCTAACACAATTCTAACTGTCTTATCTGTTTATATTCCCCAACTCAAGAATCACTAACTACCCCTATGATGGTTGACCCCATGCAGTTAATTCAAATACAAATTGATAACTTTAAAAATGTGCCTACCTACATTTCTTAACTATCTTAACTAATTATGAATTAGTAATATTTTAAATTTATAAACACTGCAAATCTTGACAAATAATCACTTTTAATTTCTAATTCAATAGAGAAGACTCATGATTGATGGTGGCACTGCAAACGACAACAATTAAGGGAGGCATTAAGATGAAAAACAAGTGACATTCATTTATTTAAATGACATTTTATATTGATTTATGGATGTGTTGAGACAAGAAAGCAAGAACAACATAATAAAATTAGAAACATGCACAAATGTTACCATTTTTTCATTCAAGAGCTTACAAAAATCACACCAAAGGTCATATATCCAAGTTTGAGTTTTCCTTATAAGGGAATATGAAAATAAATATGATAGCTGTAAATGGAATCTCCTCTTCCAGTATGAGGACACAAGTGTCAAAATTCAGACTAAGCTTATCCTATCATAAAACTAAGCAAATTTTTTGGCTAAGTTATCAGTTTGGGTGTTTCACCATCAAGTATTAGGTGCGCAACTAAATTCCCGCTGTTTGTCAATAGATGGCTCCAGCAGTAAATGCTGGTCAATTTTGATATATCCAAAACGTCATGAACCAAGCTTAGACATATGGTAAACAAACCGTTTTGACACAATAGTTTGTTTTGGCGTCATATACTTTTGGTTGTATGAAAATGTCTGATTTTGTGCCAAATAATCGTCATTTGCGGGAAGTGTTGATTTTCTTCTTTCATTCGAAGAAAACGGCAGCTGAAGCGCATCGAGAGCTCCAAAAAGTTTACGGAGATGCTGCTCTAAGTGAAACAACATGCCGTGATTGGTTCCGTCGCTTCAAAGACGGTGATTTCGATGTTGACGACCGTCCGCGTGAAGGAAGGCCAAAAACCTTCGAAGACATTAAATTGGAGGCATTGCTTGATGAGGATCCGTGCCAAACGCAAGAAGAGCTTGCTTCAGCATTAGAAGTTACCCGCCAAACCATTTCCAAGAGATTGCATGCGTTGGGAATGATTCAAAAGCAAGGAACTTGGGTTCCTGATGATTTAAAGCCAAGGGACGTTGAGCGTCGTTTTTTCGCCTGTGAACAACTACTCCAGCGGCAAAAAAGGAAGGGTTTTCTTCATCGCATCGTGACGGGTGATGAAAAATGGATTCATTACAGCAACTCAAAGAAAAAACAATCATGGGTACTGCCCGGTCATGCTTCTACGTTGTCAACTCGGCCGAATATTCACGCTGCGAAGGTTATGCTGTGTATTTGGTGGGACCAGATCGGTGTTATTTATTATGAGCTGTTGAAACCGAACGAAACCATCACTGGGGAATGGTATCAACTTCAATTGATGCGATTGAGCCGAGCACTGTGCGAAAAATGGCCACAATACGAGCAGAGGCAAGAAAAAGTGATTCTACAGCATGACAATGCTCAGCCTCACGTTGCCAAACCCGTTAAAACCTACCTGGAAACGCTCAAATGGGAAGTTCTACCCCACCCGCCATATTTCCCAGATATTGCGCCGTCCAATTATTACTTGTTCCGTTAGATGGCACATGGTCTGGCTGATCAGCAGTTCCGCTCATATAAAGACATCAAAAAATGGCTTGATTTGTGGATAGCCTCAAAAGATGAACACTTTTACCGTAACGGTATTTGAGCTCTGCCAGAAAGATGGGAAAAAGTTGTAGCTAGCGATGGGCAATACTTTGAATGATTCATTTGTAACCATTTTTTCACAATAAAGTTGCATTTTCATGAAAAAAACAGCGAGAACTTCGTTGCACACCTGATAGTATCTGCTTGTTTTGTAATCTTTAACTACACCTGTTATACTTGTAGTGATTCCATGTAAATAAAGATTTTTTTTCTAGTTGTAACATGTAGAAATCTTATTTCTACAATTTTATCATCTAATATTCTCATTCTTTGGAAAGAATTTCAAAAAGAAAACAACAACAAAACTTTTCTTTGCACTACTTTCAACTTCACTCATAAATGGTACTTCATCACAGCTTTATCAATGCAATAATTTCCATTAAAATACCTTTATAAATTAAAAAAATTTCAAAATCTTGCTACTTGTTTGACATTTTTAATTCTTTGGTAATTTCTTCGTAATAAGATGTTTTATAAAAACTTAAATAAAATTTGACAAACTCTTTTATGATCATTAACAATTTATTAACTTAAGTAATTAACAAGCGTCAGTAGGCTTTCTCAAGGTTTCATACCATTTAAGCTTTTTCATTCCTCTTGCTGGCGTTCCTGGAATTATTTGAGTTGTGCTGTATATCATTTTCAATATATTGATGAGAATAATTAAGATACAATCTTTAATTAGCACCTTGAAGACAATATATGGCATCACAACTCTTCTAAATAATGACTTGGGCTTTAAATTGAGTACAAGCACTTCTAACCATACCTAATTCCTACGAACCTTAAATAAACTCACAAATTCTGTTTCTTTTATAAAACAGAAATTGTGTCTTCTATCAACAAGACAAATATAAATCTTTTGTTAAGAAAACGAGATTGTTTATAAATGATTTAAAGGTACAAGTCACAACATATCAAGCACCTAAATCACCATTAGATATTAAGTAAATTCAGCTTATTAGAAAACTTTACCAACAGCCTCAGCTGCATATCTTGAATGTGACCATCTTCGTCATCATCTGTTTGAAAGCCCCATTCAATATCATCATCATCATCATCATCATCATCATCATCAGCATTGAACATTGCACATTGCAGATCTTGCTGTTTTTGTTGGTCTAAGTCAGTGATTTCCTCTAAAACCACGTTTTCATACTTCGTAATCTTTTGGTCTTCCTCTTCAAGCTGCTCTTCATCAAAGATCACTGAAGACTGTAAATCCTGCTGTTTTTGTTGTTCCAAGCGTGCAATTGCTTCCACAGCCATGTCGTCATAGTCCACAATCTTTTGGCATTCTTCTTCAAGTTGTTCATCATCAAAGGTAGATGCTAATCGTTTGTTCACAGCACTTAAGTTCACTTGTAGTGACTTTATGCGCGCAATTAGTACAGAAATCTCATCCACATCAACACTTTCTAATGCTATTAAATCATTTGCGCTATTTACTAATTCTGTAAGACGTACACGATATGTTTCACGAAGTTTTAAATCCAGTTTTTCCATTATATTTAGTTAAAACTGTCATCAAAAAGGTGGCACAAAAATGGGGACTTTAATAAATGAAATAAGTGTTTTAAATGTAATTAAATGATAAATACATTCTGTAACTAAAAACTATTACATATCTTTATCAAGATAACAAAAACAAATAATTTTAGTAATCTCTGTTTTCCAATAATCAATTTGATGGTTTCAAGCTTAATCTGCTTTAGTACAAAGGTTTGATTTACTTTAAAAATAAAATGCTTAAGGTTTAAAAATGTTATCGTATTGAAACATGTTTATATAACAAGCAGCATATACTCTTAACACATTTAACTGAAATGTGGTTTCATTGTTCAACTTTTTTACAATAAACAAAATATAGTTAGCAAAGAATAATTAAAATTTGAAGATTTATGTATATATGTTGTGTTTTAAGCAAACAAATCTTTCTTTAACTTCACTAACGTAACATCTATTAATTCTTCTAAAATATGTACAAAGACGTTTTTCTGACATGCACATTATTCTAGAATTATAACTACATATCTGTTATTACCCGAAATTAGTGTCTTTTGTTATAAACACATACACAATGATATAAAACTCCAAATGCAACACATGCACGTGCTGAAATCACTTTTACTTACAAGAGAAAACCAGAGGCCCGCAATAGCACCATAGGGAAGACACCAATCACCAAAGAAATAAGAAAAAATTCAAGTAAGACTCTGATTAAATTGAACTATGTATATACTCAATACTACCACAATGCTTTAGAAACACTAACTGCTAGAGTTGACAATGAAAGAAACTACAATAAAATCTAATCAAGCTAAGATATGAAATGCAACACTTACTCCTCTACTTCCAAATATATTCAATATTCCCGCTCTCTTTTTTATTTTATTTCCAGAAAATGTTCCTTTTACTGTGTAAACACCATCTTTTAATCGAGGTTGAATATGGTTTACATTCGGAAGGCTTCCTGTGTCACTTCCATTGGCTTTAGATAAATCTTCAAAAGGATAATCATCCGGAGGGTTAAAACCAGATTTAAATTTTTCTATTACTAATAGCGTATCCTATAAATGACAGATTTAAGCATATACAATTTTAATTTATTAAGAAACTAATTGACTTACTTCCTTCTCATCAATAATATCTGCGGCTTTTGTAATACCATCTAGACATTTATTAATAATAGGAAATACGTTGCGTTCAATTTCAACAGAACTATATATAAAATTTTTAATATTTTTTATACGCTTTTCATCTAGTTCTTGGAGCTGCCGGAAAACTTCGGGCAATCCAGATCGATAGTGTTGTCGTTGTAATTCGTTTGTGCGCTGTAGTTGATCGGCATACTCATTTTTGGCAGTATCACATACTTGAGATTTATATGACATATTTAATCGTTGTTTTTCAACCTGGAAAAATAATAAAATAATATTAGGAAAATATATAGCAGGGAACTCAATGAAAATATTTAAATTACCACTTTTGAAGTTAGATTACTGACCGATTTATGAATGCATTTAATAATAGATATTCATGCAGTGATGAACATAATTTGAAACCATATTTGACCACTGTTCTTGACATATTGTTAATATAAAATGTAAAGCGTGACAATTTGTTGTATAACAAGTGATACCTGCTTAATCTCAATTGTAATTGCATGTTTTTAAGTAGTAATCTCTTACATAAAGAGCACTGCATGTACATGAATCAATTTTATATTGCAACTGAACATAACTTACACAATAATTTATAAAAGATACAAAATATATAAAAAGCTTATCAAAATACAAGTACAATATTCACATCAATGAGAGGTCTTTTAAAATTAAATAGTAGGGGAAGGCAAGTTCAGCATTTAGGGAAAGTTTGGCAATCACTAGATATCATATAAAGATAACATATAATTGCATCAAACTGATTCAGTATAAAGTTATATATGTGTACATTATAATTTTCACAATAACAATACAGTCAGTGAAGTGGATTGCTAATTAATAAATATTGAGAAAGATTTTTGATACATCGTATGTGAATTCAGGTCTGGGTAAATTAACACTTTTTAATACATTTCTTTTTTTGGAAATGTATGTGATTAAGTATTACTGCAGTCAAATTTATTATATTTTATCTACTATCCAGTAATTGAACGATCAACCTATAAACTGTCAAGTCAGTTTAAAAGATGAAATGAAATGTACAGAACAAGTTCAACCATAAGTTCAACTTGCCTCACAGAACCACTTATGGCTGCAAATATAATTTATAACATGTGTGGTTCTTAAAATACTAGAATTTCTATGTCAATAAGAGTTGAGGTATTTGCATAATATTGAGTGTATGCAAGAATGTACATTTTATTTGTACACATATTTTCCAGTTTATACATCCATTCTTAAAGCTGATATTCAACATTTTATGTTAAGGTGACAAACACCTAGCTTAGTAAACATTTCTTTAAAATTTTCATTAAACTACAATGCTGTTATGTATTTGTATAATGGCTACAAAATGTCTTTCTTGTCTTCATAAACCTACAGAGTTAGAATGGACCATGGGACTGGGAAGTTTTCATGTTTTAAATATTCTGATGAAGAATAGCCGAGAAATTGATTAAAAGTGGTCCTGAACTCATTGGATGATTGTTGATATATGATATCCAATCATATAGAACAGAAACATAGAAGGAGAATGGGAAAAATATGTAGAAATGAGGCAAAGAATATCAAGAAGAGATTAAAAAAACAAACAGAAAAGAGGTGACAAAAAAGTTAAGAAAAAAGAAGCGAGAGAGAGAGAAAAAAATGCAAGAGAAACAAAATAAATAGGCAAAAGAATGAAAAAGTAAAAAAAGGCATGAAAGATAGAAAAGGAAAAATGCAGAAAATCAGAAAGAGATTGATGAAAGACAAGAAAGGAAAAGACAAAAAGGGTAAAAATAGTAATAAAAAAGTGTAGGTAGTATTCATTTGTAACAAAAATTGTCCCAATATAAAATATAATATTTTAAACCAAAAATATTTATCTTATTTCATATTCAACCTACAGCTTGTACCTTGTTTCAACTAACATTTTGTATAATCCCTTCACTTAATAGACATTTTAAATATGCATTTTAATTAAATTGTTACAGCAGAGTCCTCTTTTGGTAGACCTTAATTACGAGTCCGAGAAATGTGGTAATAGCTTAAGGTATATAAATTCCTTACCTCTGCTCTAGATAAATTGAAATCAGCATCAGCCTTTTGGAAATTCTCTACAGCTTTTTCTGATTCTTTAAAAGCTTTATCGTAAGCTTTCTTCGATCGGACTAGTGCTTCTATTTGATTTTGTAATGCTTGTGTTAACTTCGAGCCTTCTAATAATTGTCTCTGTAAAATTAAAAACAATAGCAATAGTATTATTGTGTTGCAATTTTAAAAACCTAATCATGTCATCATACCTTTCTTTCTTCCCTTAGATCTTTTACAAGCGCATGTAATTCCTTTATAACATTTGCTTGTAAATTTTCTGCTACTACTTCATGTTGGCCAGCTAAATCATTTATTTCATCCATTAATAATTTAAAGGCTCGACATGAACTAAATCTGGAACATTAAGAAGAAAAGCCATTACTTAATTAAATGTTGATTTTATTAAATTCTTGTTACATAGAAATTTGTAATAAGTGTGGTTTCAGGTTGAGTTAACACCTTAAAAGTGAAATTAATATGATTAAGTAATCAGTTATTAAAATTGTACATACTGATGAAGCAATGATATAGTTTTGAAAGCCACCACTTCTTATATTTATGTACATTTTTCTCGATATTTCGAGAATTGTTTTTAAAATGCTACTTAAAGTATTTTTTTTTAAATCAAAATAAAAATGCGTACATTAAATAACATATATGTGATCAAGGGCACCTTTCACCTTGCATATTTCATAACCATTTCAACAATCATTGAATATATTAGCAAATTAACTATTTATAGCAAAGAGAGAACTTTTTCTTATTTGTATTTTAAAATTTTATGTATTACATGACCTAGTTTTAGGTATCCATAACTTTGTTTTTGTATTGTAAAAGAAAAACGAATATTTTTACGCTTGAATTCCGTGAATCTGATTCATTTTCAAGTGCTTAAATTTTAATAATAAACAGACGTTGAAAAACAATGATGAACAAGAGCAACTTCGCCACAAGAACAAAATTAAATAATAAAAAATAATAAGGAACTTAGGGGAGGTTTTGACTTTTAATGTCTAGACAATGAATTGTTTTAATCCGACTCTGAATAAATTTTTGTCCTCCGCGTGTCATTCACGCGTCCTCGAGAAATTTAATTAGGTTTATTTATGTGCATATGTATTGCATAATACCTGTGGGTTTAACTATTAGATAAATTATAAATGCAGATAATGCAGTGAAAGTAGATGTTAAAATTAGAATTTTTGATCTTTTGCTTGTTGCAACGATGAACCGTGGTCAATTTATAACATTCGCATTTTGCACCAAACAAACCAAATAGATGAAGCAGTCTGGCTTGTGATTTTTGCTGAAATATTAACAAAGTATTAAATTCGCTAGTTGACAATAACATTTTGGAATCTAGAAATGGCAGAGAAACGAATATTCTAACATCTTGTACCTAATACTCAAGGTTGATGTAATTTAGACTGACAAAACGAAAAAGATAAATTATACAACCACCAAGGTTGGTTTTGGTTTAGTATTAGTAACAAATTATGAAACTTAAAAAAGTCTTTTCTCTTGTATTACACAAATTCTAATCTTAAACGGTTTGTTCAACAACTTTCCCAAAACATTGTAGTCGTTTTTCAATACGATGATTGTATGTATATTAAATATGAGGTCAGTAATCGATAAAATATAATAACACTTGAAATCGTGTTATGTATTTTATAAACTCAAAACTTTTTTGCGTAGATTGTAATTAGAAGAAAACTAAATTAGGTCTACTTCTTTTATTATGCTTCTCTCTTCTTCTATTTTTATATTTTTAACTTTCAAATTGACAATTTGGCGATGAAAACAATTTTTCCGGTTAAAAGCAGCTTTTCTGAAAAAATAACTGTAACATAAAAATTTGGCGCTGCAATTAATTGGTGATTTTAGTCCAGGCCTGGAGTTGTTGAAACCATAGAGCCTTTTTCATTTCGTGTTAAATCCATTTCTTCAAAACGCTTTCTTGAAATAGTACGGCTTCATTCAACAGACATTAGTATATTGGGTTGGATGCAAAATCACAACGAACATCATGGTAAACCGCCATTTCTTTATCTTGATGAGCTCAAACATTTTTCAATCAACCACTAATTAAATATCAAGACCATCAATAACGAAATAATGAAAAGGAGAAAAAAATGGGTTTTGAGTTGTAAGCTTTATAGAAAAAATGTCAATAAAATCAGAACAATAGATGCTAGGACTAACAATCGAACACAAGAAAAAAAAAGAATGGATTGTAGGTTGCATTATTTCAATTCTAAATTTCTGTTATTGAAATATGATTTACAGTCAAAAGACTCGAGACTGTTCTTCATCTTAAAGTTACACTTTCGCAAAAACGACAGCACTTTACTGGTTACGGAGACAACATTATTTTTACCAGTTGAAGATACGTTTAACGAAATTTGAAATGTACATTGTAGTAAGTTAGTCATTGTAATTTTTGGATGTGTTAAGCACATTAATATCACTTTTGGTTTCACCGGAAACATCAACTTGTTCATTTTAAATTGGACACTGTACATTTTTACATATTTGCATTCTACTGAAAATTCTGAATTCAACATACTAGTTTTCGTTAATTTTTATTTCCATAGTTATTAAAAATCCAATTTTTTATGTCTTAACAAAATAACTGCAAGAATGTGGAAAACTAAATTCAATTTATTTTATAAGTACGTGATAACGATCTAAACTTTCGAAGACTTATAGCCTCATTTTTTAAATAGCACCTCATAGGAACAAGTAGGCCATTAGATAAAGAATATTCTACAGATTGAACCGATACCACGTTTAGGTACTCTTTGTTTGACTTTTATTAGGAAAAAATGTCTTAAAGATAACTGTTAACAAATTCAGAATGTCACATTTAAAATAAGAAAGTTGATGTCATTTCCGGTAAAACCGGAAGAGATGTTAACGCGTATAACATCTCAAAAGATTGCACTTATGAATTATAATGTACATTTCAAATCTTATTAAAATCTGTTCATAAATAAAAAAACTAGAAGTCCATACCTACGACCTTGGTCACCCAGTATTAGTATACTCTGTTCAAATGCCTTAAAACCTGAATCCACACTCTAGATACCAATGTTAAGTTGTGTAAATGGTATTTCTCATTTGTTAGTTTTTAAGTTTGTAGGTTATACATAATATTATTTGACAATTGCCATTTTTGAGGTTAACATTTATCAGTAAAGTAGTC
Source organism: Ignelater luminosus (assembly GCA_011009095.1). NCBI lineage: Eukaryota > Metazoa > Arthropoda > Insecta > Coleoptera > Elateridae > Ignelater > Ignelater luminosus. The sequence continues at coordinate 130,106 of VTPC01001347.1, forward strand.
ATCAGCACCGAAATAAAAATCTATTAATGGAAAATTGTAAATAAAATGTTTATTTGTTAATATACACTTTTTAAAAAAATTGTCAACTCATTTCATAAAATTATCTGTCATCTTTTACTTTAACAAATAACCCAAATTAACACACTGTTAACTTTAATATTCAACAAATACATATAAAAACCAATGATTTTAAAACAAATTCAGCGTGTAAACATACAAAAAGAATGATTAATACCATGCCAATATAAGCAACCAAAAACTCTCTTGGTTAGTTTTAAAGCATTTGAACAGAATATACCGCATGTTTCAGTTTGAATCTTGATAACTTCGAGAGGTGATAGAACATGGAAAAATAAGTGTACTTTGACAAATAAAGTTACATATAACGAAAAACGCTTAGTTTTCAAGATACAAAGTGTCAAAGTTGCAAAAAACATTCTTATTTCTTTAATATCTTCGTAACCACGTGAGCTATTTGCATGAGATTTTATACATGGTTGTTACTACAAAAGATCTATCTTTCTACCATATTTTACTATTGGTCTTCTTGATTGATCATGGCACTACACTCCCAAGTGGAGTTTTGCTGCTTCCTTGCTGAAGCCTTTACAATCCGCATTTTGGGGTGGATTAGTCCCCGTTTTCTTGCTGCATAGTATAGGGGTTTTATGCTTTTTTAAATCTTTCTGCAATATCTCTCAGTTTCTTTCTATCTCTTGTTTTTTCTTCCATTCAGTTACTTCCACGCTCTTTATATCTTCTTCAACTTCTTGTAACCATCTGTTCTTTGGTCTCCCTCTTCTTCTTTTATTTGCTGGTACCCATTCCATTATTGTTTTGATCTTGTTTTCGATCCCCGATCTCCAAACATGTCCAAGGCATTTGATTCTCATCACTCGAATTCGTTTTATTACACTTTCACCATCTAATTCCTTCTCTATATTGGTCTTCTTACCATGGGCTAATTTTATTGATCTTTACGTTTTCGAATTCTACATTTGATTTAGCAAAAAAAGTTGCTCTTGCAGTTTCTCTGTAGAGATTTTCTAGTAAAATTGGATTTTCAAAACCTTTCAAATTCAACGACCTGTGGTAAGGTCATATGTTGTCTCAAAAATAGGATGTAATTATTTGCATCGCATTCCTCTGGTGTATATTATCAGTTATCAGTAATGTTATCAATAGATTTGTATTATCAATTATCAGTCACCATTATCAAAGTGTGTGTAAAGAATTTTGTCTTGTCAAGTTTGACACATGTTGAAATGTATAGTCGTTATGTTTTTCTAATTAAAGTAAATTGATTTCAAAAGTAGTTTCTGTTATGTGATTTAATTGTCTACTTCAGACAAAACATCCTCAACAGAAATTAAGCCTACTTTACCATATAACTTTCTTTCTTAAAGTGAAGTGCACTGTTTTCGAGATACAGGGTGTCAGATATTAATTAAAAACAGAAAATCTTGTAAATGAAAATAATGTGATGCAAATAAACACATTCCATTTTCGAGATAAAGTATGGCCTTACTATTATAGATCGCTAAATTTTAGAAATTTTGAAAAATCCAAGTTTACTAGAAAATTAAGCATTCTACGGAAAAGATACAACAGCGACTTTTCTTGCTAAATTGAATGTAGAATATAAAATCGTCAAGATTAGTTAGTTTTCCAGTGATGTAACACATTCTTTTTAACAAAGTGTAACTGTCCCTTCTTAAATTTCCACTTGTGGTAACAAAAGTGTAAACAGCATTAAGAAGTCTTCGATGTTCCTTTATTTTGCATATGCCACTTGCACATTTATTACTGTTATCATTGTAACTGACACCCAAAAAATTATTTTTCTCGGTTTTAGTGATAACTGATTATTATTACACTAACAATTCTTTTGTGGTAAATAGTTTCCTTTTGCTTTTTATTCTTTTATAATAAATTGATGTTAAACTAGGTCTTTTGAGTTATTTTTTTAATGTAGTATTCATTTTAAATTTAACTAGCATCTATTTGTCTCTTTCGATTTACTCTAATTCAAAAGTTGGATAGTTAAACTCTAAAATTGATTAAAACACCAAACTTAAATGATATTCTATCAATATCTTTTGCAATATGAATTTAAAACTAAACCCAAGCTAGTGTTATACAAGTTTAAGTTTGAACCAAATAAAATCTTTAAAACCCGTAAGGAATTTCATGCAATCTCTAAAACAACTCGTGGAATGAATGTTGAAAAGTATTTTGTTTTTCAATATTTACGGAACTAGTGAATAGACAGTTTTGATATTAATTGTAAATCTTGTTTATCAGCATGGAAATAAAAAGTAACCATTTTGAATGTTCTTTTAATATAATTATGGTACTATGATCACACAACAATTATTTTGCATTTCAAAGGTACATCATTTTCCATCTACTCTGCATGTTCGTAATAATTAAAGCAAATATTAATTGCCATTACTTTGCTTTCATGATGATAGCAATAATTACATTAATGTTCTTCGCAGCTAAAATCTTGCAGAATGTTCTTATTAAGCAATTTCTGATAAAATACTGTCGTTCTTAAAACACTTATGGATTAAAATAAAACAATTAAGTCTTATGAAACCATTTTTCTGAGGAAAAAAAATCATTAGAGGAAAAAATTTAACAATGCTATAATAAATGACGATAATTTCTGCAATATTAATTTTTAAATTAAACATTCAATTGTATTTCTTCCATTACAGTTTGAAATTAATCAGTAATCACTTACTTTCATTATTTATCATTGACCACCTCATTGTATGGAAATCAAGTTTGGATATGATCAAATCAGCTTTAAATAAAAGGCTTTGATTAGCAGATTTCACTCCATTTTATTAATATAATTTTTAAACGGTCATTCTAAATCAGATAACCATTCCTTTTTCATAAATAATAAGAAAAAAATTTAAAAACTTTTCGTTAAATCGTTTCTAATTTGGAAGAATAATTATCTTAAGGTTTTTGCCTGTCATTTCCTTGAGGCAAAATTAGTTTTAATGCACGCTTAAGAAAGTTGAGTTATATAACATGTTATGTTTAAACACAATGAATGTAGTTAGTTAAACCTGCAATATGTCAACTGTTTAATTCTTATAGATGAATACATTATAACACTCAAGGAACAGTGCTGCTTATATAAAAAAAAAAGCGACTGTGTAACTAATTTCTTGGTTGTGAGTGAAATCTGAGAAGACACAGATGGTTTTTTCTGAATGTACAATTTAAAAAAATTACTATAATAATTTTTTTCTTCAATTTACAATTAATACAGCAATAATTTTAGCTTAAACCATTGAGTGAAGAAGCAGACAATGCAAGGAACTTCAGAAATGAATCTTAATATTGTTGTATTAAACAATAAGAATTCATGAGCTACAGTTTTGTTTTGTACTCCACAATAAAGAGAAAAGTTATGGTTATGCAACACTTCTTTCATGCATCAATTACTGCATTTATGTGTCTATTTATATTTATTTACATAAGATAGCATCTGTTGTGGGGGTTCAAATATAAAAATAAGCAAGTAATTTTACAATTATCTGAATGTAAATGAAAAATAATGTGTAGGGTCTGAAATATAATGAGTTCAATTCATCATAATGTAGCTTTAAGAAATCGTAATGTAATATTGGTAAATTGGACAAATTTTTAACAGAGAATTATTGTTTTACATAAAGCAAAACGAATTAATGGTCTATGTATCCTACAGAATGTATCTGTTTTCAGAAAAGAATATATAAAACTAATATTAACATATTTGATTGATAATTTATTAAAAGTGAAGGAACGATGACTATCAAATAATCTATTAGATAAATAAATTCAAAATATATATACAGGTTATGTAAGAAAACCTCTGATGACGAGAATACTTTTAATCAATTCACTTGTTGCTCTTTACTTAACAAATTATTAATGATCATATTGGTTGTCATCCCTTTGTTGATCTCTAGTTTGAAGGGAGAGTCAGTTGTTTGTTCAAACATAGAATGTGATTTAGATATTGAGTTCAATGCTCAGACATATGTTCACTGTAAAGCATTATCAACGTAAATTATCAACTTTACAAATAGGAAAAATAAGAATTCGAGAGGGAATTGAACCGACATATACTCACCTATCTGGGCCAATTGCTCTATATTTAAGCTAGCGAATTCTCCTTCAAGCGAAGAGTTTTATTATTATTCAGTGTGTCCAGGATACGGATGCACAGCATGGGAATCTTGGAAACGGTAAGAGATGCAGCATTGGTTAAATGGGATAAAAGTTGGCTATTTATAGAATCTTTTTGTTGACGTTTACAAAATCTAGATATCTTGGATAGTTTCAGAGATATTTAAGAAAAAGTAGATTTCTCAATTTTTGTTATTATTTTTTCTTTTATTTATTTGAAGAGATATCGGAAAACTAAAACCACTTTTCCATTGCCACTTTTCGTTCTCTATTAAAATACGCTAACAAAATTCCTGTACAATGTTTCAGTTTCGAGTAACCACAATCAACCTCATTTTTTTAAATAGGCGGAAAAACAACTGAAAATTGTTTTAAATAGCTCTTGTTGTCACGATTCTAATGATGTAAACATGATATGGTTATTTTGGTTTTGACTTTTTTGTGTTGAACGCTGCTGTAACCAACTGTAATAATTGCTGTTCATCTTCAAAATTTTGGTTGAGCACGTGATTCTTGACATAACCCCAGAGGAAAGAAATCTAACGGTGTTAGATCAGGTGATCGTGCAGGCCAGGGTACTGCAGAATAAGAACAGCATAAGATATCAAAATAACCCTATCATGTTTACATCATTAGAATCGTGACAAGAGCTATCCAAAACAATTTTCAATTGTTTTTCCGCCTATTTAAAAAAAAGAGGTTGATGATGGTTACTCAAAACCGAAACGTTGTACAGGAATTTTGTTGGCGTAATTTAATAGAGAACGAAAAGTGGCAATGGAAAAGTGGTTTTAGTTTTCCGATATCTCTTCAAATAAATAAAGGAAAAAATAATAAAAATCGAGAAATCTATTTTTCTACTTTTTGTTAAATATCTCTGAAACTATCCAAGATATCTAGATTTTGCAAACGCCAACAAAAAGGTCCTATAAATAGCCAACTTTAATCCCATTTAACCGATGCTGTATCTCTTACCGTTTCCAAGATCCCCATGCTGTGCATTCTTATCTTGGACACACTGTATACTAGTCTCCTAAAATAAATACAGATAGATACTTTACTAGAGGATGAAATCCCAATCTAGACAATACTGATAGGATTCTAAAAACGACCTTAAACGCCAGAGCCTAAAGAGATAATTTAGGCTCTTAAAGAATAAAAACTAAATAAGAATCCTTTAAAACAAAAGAGTGTTATATTCAACTCCACATTTCTAAACGTTCTAGGAAGAAAAAAAATAAGACACTTGAGAAACAATGCAGATCTACAG